>JAQGBT010000965.1:0-38185 GCA_034698585.1 Disparrhopalites patrizii | reverse complement strand
TTACGGATTCGGATTACAGTAATCCGTAATCCGAATCCGTAATCCCGGGATTACAATCCCGGATTATCACCACCCTGGATATAGATCATGTGTCTGCCTCACTGGTGGACTAAAACTTAATTGCAGGGATTACAGCTGGAGGAATTGTATCAAATTAATTAATAATAACAAATTTATAATTTATTTACATTTATTTAATAATTTATAATTTATTTAAATTTATTTAATAATTTATAATTTATTTGAATTTATTTAATAATTTATAATTTATTTAAATTTATTTAATAATTTATAATTTATTTAAATATTCAAGTATTTTTTACTTAGCCCGTGGTTCTAGTAGGATTTAATTAGGAAAGCGGGTTATAGTGGAGGCAAAATAAATGGAGGGAACTAAGGTGGAATGGTTCCATAAAAATTAATTTAAGGTGCCATAGTAACAAATTAGTGAGAAGCAGTAATTTGTACAAAAATTAAATCATTTGGGTGCAGAGTTGGTTGGTTATAGTGGAGGGAATTAAGGTGGAGGGGTGCATAAAAATGAATGTACGGTTCTGTTATATCAAATTCACAGTAAGCAGGTTGTACAAGGGAAAAAAAATTTCGGTGGCGGGACTATGGTGGAGGGAATTGAAGTGGAGGAATCAAGTATGTGTTAATATAGCTATTGTTCCATAATAGACAATTCACGACAGGCAACTATTTGTGCGAAGACTGAATGGTTTGAGTATGGAGGGATTAGGTGGGGGGATGCAACTGGAGGGAATTAATTAAGGTGGAGGGTTTTAATTACGCTAATTAAAAATTTAATAATAATACTAGAAGCTAGTATATCATTTTTCAATATCATGTAAATATCATATATTATACGAATTTACAGTATGCTTCGCGTTTCATCATCACTTGTTTTCTATTCTTCGTGCTTCACGAATACCGTGGCCACGAGCATTTACATCTATATCTATACTAAAAGAAAACCTTTGGAGCCTTTCGGTGATAATCGTTTTAATCACATTATGCAAATCGCTGTGGTCGGTCTATAGGACGCCATTTTTGCGGTGTCAGTGCCTCAAAGGAAATTAGCATAATGTAATTAAAATGATTATCACCGATGTCAGGCTCCAAAGTTTTTCTGGACTCTTGTACTGTTGGCTTCATTTCCTTCAAGGATATTTTAAAACCGTAGGCATTAGGTCATGTCCCCAGATAGCTGGTCGTGTCCCTAAATGTGGTAACTCTAAGTAGCTATTTACCAATTCGACCGGCCTAGAACTCATGTCTGAATTTTTCGACCAAGCAGCCGATAACCCCGCGCCAGAAAAAACACGTAAATCTTATTTCGCAGGTTTCTGACCGCCTCAACGGTCACCAAAACGTTTCGCCGTTTGCACATCGGCTATTACATTCACTTTTTTGAAATTCGGTCACAACATGTATACGGGAATTACCTCGGAAGATTTTTTTTTTTACTTTTCGATTTTCGCCTGCGTTCGCCGGAAATACGCAAAAGACCGTGTTATTTGCGCCGTTTCGGCTGGCAATGAAAACGTAACAAAATAACGTAACAAAACGTTCAAAATAATACATTGCCGGTAAAAAATATATACAAATAATTTGGATGGAGGGATTAGTACAAGTAAGTGGAGGGTAAACAGTAAGATATTTTATTGAATGAAAACATAATATTGGTTTTTGGCCAGTATCGCCGTGAGAAAAATCAAATGGAGGGATTAGGTGGGGGTGGAGGGATTACAAATTGCGAGCAAATTAGGATATTTTGTAAATGCATTTACATAAAAATTTAGGTAGTGAGAAAGCAAGTGGAGGGTTTTTGGAGGAATATATTGTGGAGGGGTCTCTTCGAACCCTCCTGGTAATATTAAAGTATGTAGTTTTACTTGCAATTAATAAAAGCCTTTCCTTTGTGCATCATTATTGGGAAAAGTTGAAGCAGCTTCAACTTTTCGAAAAGTATATTGATATCTACTGGAAGGATGCTTTTCATGAAAGAGGAAAGTGAAATTACAAAAAGGACTGTGACAAAATGTGGGGAGCAATTGGAAATGATGTGCGAATGATAGATGATATTGTAAATGCGTCCCCAAAATGCTACACGCATGAAGCTCGAAAGGAAATGATAAAAAAAAGGATACTGTAAATTCTGTTTATTATCCCGTGCGGAGTAATTATACATACATAAATACATACACACTTGCTCTGCGCTCTGCCTTGCTCGAGCGTCTACTGCACGCTGCACGCAAGCATATTTCCACTTGCGAAATTTACATAGAGAAATGAGGCATGACAATCCAGTACAAGTGGCTTCCCGTGCTTTCCATTTGTTTGCAGCGTCAGAATCAAGTTCTTCCACTCATCCCAATGAATTATCAATTACCGTGAAGTGATGACGGATCATTGACGGATCATTGACGGATCATTGACGGACGAAATGTGATACAATAGATCACCCTAAGATATTCTCGCCATGTCTTTGCTACTCAAACTCATCCAGCAGTGCTTATTATGCCAATACTGTGCTTTCATTCTGTGTAAGCATTCTCCTCCTTCTTTCGTTTAGGCATACACAGTTACACGAATTCTTTCGGCTTGACCTGTCATTGACCTCAAAGTGCATGGTGATTTCTTTATGTTTGGACAACAACTGTTCAATACGTAAAAAGAACACTCAAGTTTACGGGTGAGCACAATCGGAAGGAAGTACATAGGGTAGAGCTTCTAATTGTGGCCAGCCACCAATTTAATCAAGAACTACACGTAATGAAAGAAAGGGATGGAAAATAAAGGAGACCAGTGCCTCCCCATACGACCATTAATTATCAGCAGCAAATTCATTAAGTTGTCTCTAATTACTCATAGTAATTTTTTCCCCATATTTATAAATGTTTATCACAATTGAAGATGGGTGCGGTCTGCGGTCTGCGGTCATAATTACCTGCAAATGGCTATATTTGTGAACCGTAATTTAAAAAAAATCATAATATGAAATCAGTTGGGAGAAATCTAATAAATATAGTTTTGGTTATATAGCTTACAATTAGAATGGTACTTACGAGAAAAGTTGGACTAAACTTTTGTAGTATAGTAGTAAGTAGACGTGAAAGAAGAAAGTGGGACAACAGACGCGTCTCTCAACATGAACATGAACTGCAGAATGAACCAAGTTATGGTTGAGCTAGCATTTACATGAAAAGGTAACTTGAAGCCAGCCTCCCAGCCAGAGGCTAGGAGGTAGGATTGAAAGTGAAAACGTAACTAGAGATGATGTATTCTACATTCTACACATTGCTTCCCTTCATCTTCTACCTTCGATTTACCTCTTCCTCCCTCCTTCCTCCCTCCTACTACTACGCAACTACGCAGCCCCTTTCCAGGTGAAGAGCAGCAAAACTTTAACTCGCGCTCGCAGCACGTCTAACCAGAAAAAAATACAGCCTCATTGGGCTGTCACTTCTTGTAAGTAAACCAAATGACAAATGACGAAATGACACATACCTATGTCATTTGGTTTACTTACTTTCCTATTGTTGTTACATGCATATTATGAGGTATTTACAAACACGTATGACGAGATAAGGGACCATTTCCGCCTTTTTACACTCTCCTATTTCCTACAGAGTGAGTCGTGAGTCTACTACATATACGTATACGTATACGTATGGATACATAGGGGGAAAGGCTATCCGTGCCAAAGAATTTCACAGTTTTGCTTTACTTGTCATGTCGATCGACCCTGGGGCAAAGTTGAGCTTGAATAGAGAATGTGAATCTGATGGAAAAAATGAAATTGCTTCGATCAAATAGGGCGTGACTGGCCAGGAATGGAGTTACTTTTGAGCTTTTCTTCTCTCTGGTAAACGAAATCACTGTAAAAGCAGGACGCGTGGCTTTTATTTACTCTCCAACCTGCAACCATTTCCAAAAGACAAGGTACTAAATCCGCAACTTTTCCTCATTTGGTTGTTGGTTGAGTGGGTGACGGTCTGACGGGCTGACGGGCTGACGGGCTGACGGGCTGACGGGCTGACGGGCTGACTGGTGAGGTGGTGAGGTGTGAAGGAGAGAATAATAGCAATTGTGTCCCTCGATGGGAGAAGAAACTCGGGTTGAGTTGAGTAAAAGGATAGCTTTCGCCATCCTTTTCACCTGCTCGCAATAGTAATTGGCAATTGTAATTGGGATGAAAGGATGAGCTCACAATCAGCACTCAAGTAGGGCTCGTGCAGGTGCTTCTCAATGGGATTCAAAGTAGCTTGGGAATACTGTTTGTAGATAAAAGGGAACAAATACGAAGCGTTGAGGGAGATCACTTTCCCATATACACATCAACACATCAACACATCAACACATCCCATTCTCTCTTCTCGTCTCTTCCCAAGTGAAATTTCATTGTACAGTCCCACAGTACACGGGTACATATATGATATATATATGTACATATATATGTACATATATATGTATATTGTAAGGGAAATTGTTTGCGAAAAAAGGACAAGCTGTAGGAAGTGGAACAAAAGCATGGATATTGCGCCCTTCCTTCTTCATTATTCTGACTTCCTCCCCAAAAGAAGTTGGCTTAAATCGGACTAGAGCATAAACCCGTGCTTTGTCTCTCATGAGGAGGCCCTTGGCCCTTTTATTGGCAGGACATGATGAATATTCACACAATGTGCAGAGGTAGGAAACAAAAGATGGAATCTCGGGAATTCAAGTGGGAGCGGTTGAAGCATGTGTCCGAAAGTGAATTAGTAGCTGATACGGAATTTCGATAACAACTGACACGATAAGATGTGCTAGAATCAAAAGAGTCACTCTTCGGCTGGCCAAGTTAGAGTAGGAGCAGGAAAGAGTTTCAAACGAGCTGAAAGCTGAAAGCTGAAAGCTGAATACCTTGTTAGACGTGGCTGTGCTTTCATTTTTAATCTCTTCTCCCCGTGCTTCCACAAGGAGCATGCTAATTAGGGAGGTCTACAGTTGTTCAGTAGTTTCTCGTACTTGTCTTCAACAGCATTCCAATCAGGGCTCCACAAATCCGACCACAGGATTTCCCACTCTGACGATTCTTCCCTCGGATCCTTCACGTGAACCCGCACCTAGGCAAAACCATGGAGAATGCAGGATTTGAAATGGATGAGAAAGCAGCCAAAAGAGGAGATTCCGTAAGTCTTCCACTTCCTCCCTCTCTTTTTTAACTGGCCCACCCCACAGTCCACGGAGACGGGAGAGGAGAACTGAAATGATTTCGCATCCATGAACTGAGCTTTATCTCTGCAGATGGGAAACAACTCGAAGCGACGAAGGAATTCGGATAGCCGAGGTAGGAATAGCACCAAGAGCCAGCATGATTCAGTAGCGGTGGAAAGCAGTGGGGGGAAGCGGCCGCCAGATGAGGACTTGGAGCCCGACGGGACTCCGAACATCTTCGGAAGAATTGTCCTGGGAATCCGCTCGGCTGTCTTCCAGGCCTTGTCCAGCAATAGGAAGCGAGCGAATCAGGCGACGGGGATCGTGGCAGCCCTACTTTACCACGCCTACCTGGCTTACGCTATTTACTATGCCGTGGAAGAACTGGACCACATTGACTGGTGTGACGGCGTGGGTATCCTCATAGTCCTCACGGCACTCACCTACTGGTCCCTATTCTATTACTTCATCCTCAAGCGTCACTTCGGCAAGGGCATTCGGAGAGGGATTTGGGAGCCTCTACAGAATCTACTCGCTCCTATACGGGGCAAATGGTGGGTTAACATTTCTTGTCCAATTTGTCCAAACACTTTCCTGAAAGGATGGAAGGAGCAATTCCTCCTTTCATTCAAATTATTTCATTCCACTCCCAGGGAATTGGGGCGGAAGGACGGCCCCATTCAAGTTAACAATGATTGCTTGGGACTTTGGCAGGTACGTCTCCTACGGCTGGAGTTTTCTTGTTCTAGCAGCCACCATTACTTTCGTGGCCGTGGACGCCCGCGACGAACCTCGAAGACTTGTGTCGGCGGCGGGTGTCCTGGCTGTCCTACTCGTCTGCCTACTCGTGTCCAAACATCCCGGCCGAGTTAAATGGAACCAAGTATTTTGGGGCATCATGTTAGAATTCATTTTTGGTGTCGTAGTCTTGCGGTGGAATGGAGGACGTCTAGTTTTTGATTGTATTAGTGAGAAGGTAAAATAACCATTTATGTCTGCATAAACGCCGTTTTTTATGAAGTGCACTGTGCACTGTATGCAGAGACCTATAGGATTCATACATACATAAGTATACGTGTAAGTGTGTACGTACTATGTACACGTAAATCTCTTATATCTCCTTTCTCATTTCTTCATACATAAGTTTTGTATGTATCTTTCATATGTTTCGTACGTTTCTTACCAGACCAAAGCCTTTTCTCTTTCCCTCCACTTACTCAGCTATTTCTTCTTTCACATGAATTAATTTCCTAAAAATCCATCATGAGTCATGACGTGATGAGCTCATGAGATGACGGCTCAATTACAAGTTACAATGCTTTGCAGGTGTCCACGTTTCTGGCTTTCTCGTTGGCAGGGTCAGATTTCGTGTATTCCTACTTGTCCGCCGGAGTGAACGTAACATTGTCAGATGGCGACAATATATCCATGAGTCCAATTTTTGCTTTCCAAGTAAGTATATTTTAGCTTCAACTTCATGGACTGGGCTTGTCCGGGTGCGCTACCATTTCAAGCTTGCGATGTTAAGACTCTAAGGAGACTTGAAAGAGAGACTGTAACGTAATGGGGTGGAAGCCGTGAAAGGCCGTCTCTGAAGCTGGACAAGCATGGGATGTCAATGAATGACGGCTAATCGCTACTGATTAAATTACTAATACTCATTTGAATGATGACAGGCACTCTCCGTGATTTTCTTTTTCTGCTTCTTCATCAACATTCTCTACTACTACGGGATTATGATGTGGGTCATTTCCAAGCTGGGCTGGCTTCTCAGTGTGAGTCTCTTTTTAAAAGGTTGATGGGAGCGTAAGGACGACACTCATTCGGAAACATCAAAGTATGTATACTTTTTCCGGAATAGTTTTCCATTAGATTTGTGACTGTCCACAGATTACTGTCGGTACTACTGCAGCTGAGTCTATGAATGCCGCCGCAAATATTTTTATCGGCCAGGTTTGTCCTAATTCCTTCAAGTGTTTCAATCCTCAATTCAGGACATTCCAATTCCCTCGCTTCAATTTGTAAAAGCTGACAAATACGACTTTTGTTACAGACGGAAGCCCCCATTTTGATCAAGCCCTTCTTGCAAGATATGACGAATTCAGAACTTCATGCAGTGATGACCGGCGGATTCGCTACCATCGCAGGTAATGCTGATTCCCCGGATTTGTGTTAGACATTAGACTAATAGGAGATGGAGGCTATGATAGTATGGTGGTGATGGCTCTGAGTCTGTTGCTCTTAGGTGGGATAATGGCTGCCTACATAAGCTTCGGCATTAATACAACCCACCTTCTCTCCTCTTCTATCATGGCTGCCCCCGCAGCTCTCGCTGTGAGCAAGCTCATCTACCCAGAAACGAAGGTGTCCCGAACCACGGCTGATCAAATCAAGCACATTAAACTGAGGTTCTCTCTCCTCTTAAATTACATGATAGCGAGTCAAAATATTGTCAAATCTCAAGTTGTTGCCGCATTTCATACATGTGGTTATTTTTATTTAAATGTCTTCGCCACCGACGTGTCCAAACAGCCAGGAGGGAAATGTTCTGGACGCCGCTGCGGCCGGGGCTACTCAAGGCGTACAGATTGTGGGGAATATCATCGCCAACATTATCGCTTTCATGTCCTTCATTGCCTTCCTCAATGCATTGATAGGTTGGTTCGGCGGATTAGTGGGTGTTGATGAACTTTCTTTTGAGGTACTTTAGCATTTCTTTGTCATGGCTTAGCCGTTGGCAGTTGGTAGCCATTATGTGTGTTGTATAGACATGTCATGTATGTACAGAGCACTTAGGAACATACATGCAAATTGAAACTTCACCTCAAATTACCTTATGCGTATGCCTGGAGATCAAGTAAACATTGAAATGTGTAGTAATAGCAATCAAATCGCTTAGCTCACATGTACTGATAACTGATACAAGCATTTGCGTGGCGCGTTGCGTAAGTAGCTACTTGCGAATGCGTTAAGCGCTTTTGTTGATTCCTTGCCATGGCGAATTATTTACTATTTCGCAAGTAGGGTGCTTCTGGTTCACATGCATTTCCGGTCTGAAGTTACCCCAGCCTTTGTGAAATCTCATTTAAAAATTACCCAAAAACTTAGCCTCGATTGAAAAATTCATTGTGAATAGTTGCAAGACAATTTTTGATTCAGTATATGACATTTAATGAGATGAAGGTAGTATAGCAGCGGTGAGCAAACTGGTTTTGGCTTTTGGCCACCCGAGTGACCATTCGACAATTTTGCTGTGCTCATTGCCAACACTTGGGTCACTTACATTAGTTTAGCTGTTTATCAGGCTGAAACTGTTACACAGAAATGTAATATTAGAGCATTTGCGAAGAGGGTACGTGTACGAAAACGACACCGTGTGCGGGATAGCGGAATTTGTGGATCTATGCAATGTATCCCTCCGCTCACGTTTTTCTTCACGAAACGAAAACGAAATTCATCACGTGTAGAATCAATTTTACACGTAATTATTCCGTTTTAACGAAATAATTCCCAATTAACTTAGGGACTATTTTAGCGCCGTTCCCGCACACGTTGTCGTTTTCGTACACTTACTCTCTTCGCAAATGCTCTATTGTTATTTTTTTCAATAACTGGAAGACCGGCATTAAGCTGTTGCCGACAATTCAAAACAGTGCACTCTACAACGAGTAATGTGCTATTCGGTGCTAACTTAACTGCCTACAAACACTTTGTTTGTCAGCAGAACGCAATTTTGACGCAGAGTGAAGAATTATGAGTCAGCGGTAGTTGTTTTTGCTGGGACCGCACTATTCCGGCAGATTTTTAGTGCTCGGTTAAAGTTGTATGGAAGTTGTATGCTAGCGCAAGTTTAATCGGATCAGCGCCAAAAACTAATTTCTGTCGCTTTCAATGCGCAATTATTAAGCTAAAAATCAGCTTATTTTCGGCAAAAATTGTGCGGAAACGACGCTGTTATTGCGCCCTTTAATCGCAAAGTGAAAACTAGCCGGAAATGTACGGAAATGTAGCGACCAAAACCTACCACCGGATTTTCTCCATAAATTTGAGTAAATATAGTAAGCTGCCAATACTTTCCAATCAATACTTGGCTCTAAAAGTATTTGTATTTCTTGGCTCTATGCTCCCGCAATGAAAGCTATAAGTTAACTCCAAACTGCGTAACTCAAAGCTCCAAATTGCGTTATTTATGCTATAACTAATAACTAGTTATACTAGTTACATTCTAAGCAATTTGTTTGAAACCCGTCCGCGATATTTGGAGCTTTCGGGACACTACGGCGTCCTCTCACACTTAATTTCCCTCAGAAAATGCTTCATGCAGTGTTGTAAATTTTGCAAGTCTCCTTAATCCGGAGATTTGATTTGCGGCTTCCGTCCAAAACATTTCTGATTTTTTTTTTTTTTTTACTTTTTATCAACGAGAATTCAATTTTAATTAACAATCAAAATTGTAATGGTAATTAAATATGATAAAATTTCAATTGCAAATAGCTATCTAATTGTGAGGTTACAATTTTGTTTACTACTACGTTTATCAGAAAAATTGAGAAACTTTCAAAATTTTCAAAGGATTCGCATTCGCAAAACGGAAAAGTTCAATTTATTGAACTTTAAATTCGCATGAAAATGTCGCAGAATGAGAAACGCAGTGTTGATTCGGGCTTTGAGTGCATCGGTCCCACTCTCCACATCCACATTGACACTTTAGACACTTAAAGTAGATTTTTTCGTCTCAAGCATGATAGATATTTGCTGCAAATATCATTGATGTTGCTTGATCTCAACGTTTATGGCATCGCATATTTATAGAGACGTTCGTGAAGTGAAATTCAACTTGGTACATATGATTAAGTACTGTAGCTGCATTTATGTAAGCGAGTAAGCGTGAATGTGTGAGGTGTGAGATAATATAATGATGAGAATGAGAATGGCTTGTGGTGTTGAAGAAGGTATGATCGTTGATCGCATATCGTATGATGTGAAGATGTGAAGAATGCTTTTCTATATCTATATCTATTCCTTTCAGTGGATTCTCAGCAAAGTGATGATTCCTTTTGCATACGCCATCGGTATAGAGAGTGACGACGTGGAGGACGTAGCATTGCTCCTGGGCCTAAAAACCGCTGTCAATGAATTTGTTGCCTACCAGCGTATGATCGGCATGCACACTTTATCCGTGAGTATGAGTACACAATTCCTATCTACATGTATAAGATGTGTATACCTATTCAAGTCATTTACAGTCTACGTCTACAGTGCACGAATGTGGAGAAATGTGGAGAAATGTCCAAGTTTCTATTCAACGTTTCCTTCCCATTTCCTCACGGCAAAAGTTGGGCGAGAAGCCCCGAGATTTACTCAATCTCTTCTTTGGTATATGTATAGGAAAGAAGCAGGGCAATTGCCACGTTTGCCTTGTGTAGTTTCGCCAACTTCGGATCAATCGGCATCCAACTGGGCGGATTGGGCTATATGGCGCCCAACCGAAGATCCGACATTTCAAAAACGATTTGGTATGCCTTTGTGGCGGGATCCCTCACGAGTCTTCTCAACGCTAGCATCGCTGGCACCTTACTCACATTCCCGAAGGATTGAGCCGCGGGGGGCAACACTGTTTTCAACACACCCACTGCTTTGTTGGGCACAACCCAGTTAGTGAAACAATGGGCCCATTTAATTACATAATACTTTATTTAATTAGTGCAAAAATTATTACGAAAAAATATCCGCCCCCCCCCCCACTTTTTTATTGATGGTATATATAAGCCCTGACGACCAAAATAGGCATTAGCTCCACCACAACATTGGACCAAGCTAAGGATAGGGAATATGGAATATGTTGTACTGTTGTACATACCACAACCTTCCGCTCTTGAACAGACGGTGACCTAGGAATACCGTCCACGGACTTGAGTGTGCATCTATGTACTGCTATTTGCGTCCTATCAGTCCTATGCCTCTCACTACACTTACCTCACATATTACTTGAAGGGACCGAATGTTATTGAGAAAATTGAGTGTTCAAAGGAGAGTTTTGGTTGGACAATAAAGTTTGAAGAAAACTTGGACACGTTCTGTCTCTTATCCCTATTAGATGCGCATATGTTCCCTCAGGGTGCAGCCTGTGTACATACATATGTATTAATGTATTGCGAATTGCGATCCAAGAAAGGAAATTACTGGTGGATAGCCATCTGTCGTCCGGGTCGTCCGGGTCGTCCCTCACTTTTATATATTCCTCAACGGCATCAGCACAATTTCCACAATGTATATCATCTATACATATATCCTAATTGAATGGCAATCAGCTACACGTACTCCTATGTATGCATGTGTATATTGCGACTGCGAGGGTGGTTCCTATCACACATGTGGCTGGTAGAGCTAGTAGTATTAATACGTACTATTAATAGTAATTTTAATTATTATTTTATTAGTAATAAGTACTATTATTTACATTTAGAAGCATATAGCAGTAGAAGGAAGGATGCATAATAAAATAAGAAGAAGACACGAGAAAAGGAGTAAAATGATCATTCTAAGGTAAAAATGCCAGTGAGATGTGACGATGGGAGCCAACGGCATCGCCAACTATGGCTATCTCGTTTGTTCTGCAAGAAACCGGAGACCTCAGTACTTTCGCTCGATTCAAGTCTGAGCTATTTAGGAGGCGGGAGATCAAGGGCAGGTTGTGCAGGTTATGGTAGCAGAAGAATCTCCTTAGAACAAGGCTTCCTATGTATCTTTTTGTTGGGAATCAAAAACTGAAATATTCTTGATGGAATTAATAATTTACGAATGAAGAAATGTTGGTTTTTAGGACAGTAAGAGAAATCGTTGATGATTTTGTGTCGGACAAATAGCTTTTGAGAGAGAAATTGTGGTCCTTCAATTGTGAGCGGATTTGGTGTTGGTGTGATAAACGACAAACCATTTTGGTTAACGGTACAAGAAATTTCTGCACAATCTGCTTTGTGCATACTTCGTTGACAATTTACAATGCAGTTCTTGGCGTGTACTTCTGGGGTACTTGCTGTTTCTATCCTCGATATATATGTATATATACGTATGCATGAAGTGGCTGTTTTATGTACATTGTTCGAATACTGTAAAAGTAACAAGTAGGGGAGTTTGACCATTGTTGAGCTGGAAGAAAGGTTCCTATCAGAGGTTCAGGTTGTACGTTGTAACTTGTAACGTCGTAATCGTAACACAGGTGTGCCTGAAAAGTTTCAATTGCATCTCATTCATTTTCACATTTGCATTTCCAGATGCAGACATAAGCTAGGGGACAACTGGGGCAACATATTGGGTAAGTGTGGACGTAATCCTGTAATCCTCGACGACCATCATAAAAGCAAGAATTAGGTGGCTTTGAGATTGTTAGAAGTTGATGAGCATCGACAGCGGATTTCCTCCTTCCTAACAAACCAAAGGCAGAGACACTTGCTTGGTGGTGACGATGATGATGAAGCGTCAGCGAGCTGAGCATGCTCATTTCTCAAAAATGACAGCAAAAAGTCTTGAATCAACTTCGAACATCATATCATTTGGAAGAGAATTAAACCTCCAGAATTTAATTGTATTTTCAAGGATTCAATTTAGACTGAACCACTCAAATCACGCCAAGGCTTGCAGAGGTAGTAATTAGAGAACAAATTGACCAGGAAAATGCTTCATTCCATTTCCAGTCTGTGCAATGCCTATATGTAGATGTCCTTGACTCAAGGAGATCTGCCGTCACCCGTCACCCCTGTGGTGCAGGAACAGGAACGCTTTTACTGTACCTATAGAGTTCATAAAAAAATTACATTTATTTACAAGTAAATAAAGTAGATTGTTGTAGCACATAGCTTAGTTGCTGTAGCACATAACATAGTTTAATTGCTGTAAAAAAGCTTGTCGCTCCGTGGGCAGTGGGCATCCCGTTAACGAGACGCTCTTTCCGCATGGGAGCAGCAACGTTCTGGTATGTCCATCCTTCTCGTGAGACGTAAGAGGCCACAAACCACACATTTCCATCAACATTTTCTCCAGGAAATCATTATTTCGTATTACTCCGCCGTAATAGTAATTTACTATTACTCCGCCTACTGACTCTTTACACATGATTGGAAACAGCTTGGAGAGTTTTAAAACCCTTATCATCATCTCAACAAGAATGACATACACTTTGCTTCACACAATTTAAAATACAAGTAATTTCTTAATACATCTTAGGCGAGAATTCACAGGAACTTATTAAATACTTTAAAATATACTTTTTATGCAATAATGTAGGTAGTTACAAGGATTTATTTACGTTACTTTCCTGAAACTTTTCAGCCATTAAAAATATTTATACATTTATACGCTAAGCATATACGGTAAGATATTATCTAAGCGACGCTCTGCATGGCTGTAACAAGTCTAAATTATTACAAGATTAAAAGGACAGAAACAGAACGACAACCATGCTAATCGTGTAACGAAGAATCTAAATAATTTTAGTTTAATTTTGATTCATTTCTAACAAGAACTTCGTGCACCACAATGATAATAATTAATAATATAATAAACACTGGTATTTATTTTTATTTAGTATACGAGGTTGATATACTTCTGAATTCTGAGGATCACAAAGCCTGGATAGACCAAAAACGTTCACGCAGAATATTAGTTCAAATAGTTTGAACCCGCACAGATCCAGTAATAACTCATTGAACTTAGACTTCAGGTTACCATTGCCTGGACTGGATTATTATTTACGAATGAGTATTAAAGCAGGCCACGAAACAGATTTCTAGTGCAATTGTTGGTTACAGCCGTACAGCAAACACTTCGCTCATCAACTTACGCGTGCATACGAAATATGTAGATAGAAAACGTATAAACTGCAGCGGTACATTTACATTATGTTTGGAATTTTAAAACAGTAACTTATAACTTTTACAATCAGAGAGGTAAAAAGGCGGGAGAACGGGAGAAGGTGTGGGCCAAAAAAACTTGAAGCACCGAACAGCAATACAAGGTTTTTTCGCAATCAAACAGTTTAATTAATAATAACATTTTTAGAATATTATTATCTTCATTGATTGTATGCATTTACAAGGATGTACAAAATGGGCTAAATCTCTAAAGAATCACACGGTCTTTGTATTTCTTTGCCTGTCGAAGGCCAGGAAAAAAGTATTATTTTTGATGCGTTAACAGTTTGTTAGGTTTGACGACCTTAGAAAAGGTTGATATTACGAGTAAATTAATAACTAGGATGGTATATTATATATTTATATATAATATATACATATATATGAAATCAGTCTATGAGTTGTCGTGCAAGAATATCAGCTACTCTTTTCCTCTTGAATCGGACAGCTTCCATCTCTAAGCTTCTGAGGAATTCAATTTTGATCGATTCCGACCCTGAGATTTGCGTTAACTTAGATAGGAACAAGTCCATGCCTGTAAAACAAAAGTAAAATATTTCTGATATTGATTTTGTATTAGCCAAAAAAGTATGGCTGAATCCAAAAATATTTAAAAACCGATTCCCTACGACCATCGTACGACATTTGATAATCAGTCGTAAGCTAGTCGAACAACTCATTCTACCACATCCGGTTAAATAAATTAGATAATAAAAAATTTAATTTCTTACGAAATATTGGTCGTCGAATTTCTTTAAAAAGTTCTGTTCGAAGTTCAAGGTTCTTTTGACGAACTGTTTCGTCATCCAAGACGACTTGCTTTGCAGACACTCTTTGTTTCTTTAGTTTTGTATTAACTGACGAAGGAGAGTTAGGTGCGGGTGACATTCTTTGGGATGACGCGGTAGTAGTTTTCTTGCGGGTATTTGTATTATTATCAATTGTTTGCTTTTTAATGGATTTGACAGGACTCGACATGGAATTAGTGAAAGTCGCGTTGGAAGCTACATGATTAACCAATTCAATCCCAGTGGATGCTACAACAGCTGATGTTGATGATCGACCCAAACCATTGGTTTTAACGTTAGCATCATTCTTAATAACATACGGGGCAGGGGTATCGCCAAAGTGAATCATAGATGAGGTTCCACTGAAATTATGATCTTTTGGGACAGTTTCTCCATTTACAGGAACTACAACAGAGGGCTGCATTGAAACATTAAAGGTGATAGAACTACTTGGTGCGAACAAAATTTTGGATGCGTTAGGACTAGTTGAAGGCGTTGGTATACTTTGAGATACATTTAAATCAGGAACCAGCCCATTACTTTCGGCCTTGATGAAAGTTTCCACATCATCTTCGATCACTGGAGCATTGCTTACTGTGGGCTTATCACGCAAGAAACCATCATCACCGTCCATCCCCACATCAGGTAGTTCTTCTTTATCATCATCAGTCTCTTGGTCTTGAAAATCTTCATCTGTCCATAGAGCTAGGGTCATGCTATCAGAGAGAAATGAATTGGAAAGACGTGCAGTCGAAGAGGATTTAACTTTGGTATTCTCCGAATCTGAAAGCTTCACCGGTGACATATTCCCAGTCTCGTATTTGCTGGTGTTGACTGCACCTTCTTTCAACGATTTTTTCGGCTCAACAGTCGCGGTGTCGTCAGCCTTACCTAATGAGATAGCTTGGGAATTCTGTAACGTCTGTTCTTTTTCACTGTCTGTAGGCAACGATGGATTAGCTGGGGGTAGAGTGCCAACAAACGGTGACAACGGTCTGCTAGGAGAATGTGGAGGACTGGGCGAAACCGGAGTACTTGGCCAGTGTCGACTCCTTCTGGGGGTGAAACTAAAATCTGGAGGTAGTGGGCCGGGTTTCCGTTTCATACCTCGAGGTGAAGATGGTTGTATCTGTGGATTTCCTGGTCCTGGAACTTGTTGTTCCTTCTTAGTACTCTTGCCGTTTTGACTCACGAAATCAATGTCTGCTTCATCAATCATGAGACGTTTGTCGATTTTAAACGGGTTACCAAACATATGCTGACGAACGGGTGTTGACTCGATTTCACGCAATGGTGTTGGCTGGCGTTTTAGATATTCTTGATAATTTCCCATCTGCCCTACAGGCATACTGTGAATATTATCTGTAAGAAAACAAGAATGGAACAATATGACAATTATAAATCGTTATTTAATGACAACACTTCCTTTTTAGGTCGGAGGGGTTCCGTTAATGACGGATGCTTTGTACATGTGAGGGGGTCACAAGGTCAGGACAAACATATGAAATTCAGTCACCATACTAAATAATAAACTAAGCGAATTCCACAATAAATAAATTAGGGAAAATTGCCGAATTTATGACATTCGGGGAGAGGGTTCTGATCCACTTTATCAATGAAACGTACTGATAGGGGGTAGAGGTAGTTTGAACACAATCGTTAGTGTTTACCTTGTTGTAAATCTGAGAAAGGTGTAGGTCGTAGAAAGTGCGTCCGTAACTTGGCCAAGTGTTCTAAGAGTTGGTGTCTAGGCACATCAAAAGGATTCTTGTACGATGTATAGACTCTCTTCGTTTCTGATAATTTCACCCTAGCACCCACTTCATTACATGTTTTTTCATATTCAATTTTGGCTTGTGTCTTTAATTTTTTCAGGTAATTTAAAACGGAATATGAAAGGTAGGTTTCTTCTGGTATCGTCTGAGCAATATTTCCAGCCCCCATTCTGATCAACGCTCGCTTTAAGGGACCCGCATAGTAGCCCGGCATTTGGGAGAGGTACATAGCAAATTGAGCCTTCCATTCGTTGGACGGTTTCAGGCGGTACACTCTGAATAAGTCATCCAAAAGTGGGAGCAGGATAGGGTAGTTGTGTGGCATTACAAATAAATTAACGCAAGTTAAATTAGTAGAAGCTTTTAAATAACCAAATGGCTGACAAAGTTGACCATTCTTTGAACTGTTTGACATGTATGCCTGCAAAATTATAAAGAAACGCGCATTAATCAATCGTCAATTATTCGTAAGCGCGCCTTGTTCATGTAAAATCAATCAAATACCCTGCCGTGTTCTAAATGAAATAAGAATTTGTATAGTAATAGTATATAAAAGATATAACCTGCCAACAAACGGTGGGCTGTTTACGAGCTAGAATGTACTGTGTTAACGGACTAGGCTCAAGCTCGTACTTATCAAAAGGAAAGTTTTCCACAACTAGAGGCTCTTGTGCTACACAAGTAAATTTCACATGTGGATGCGCAGTTCGAGGAGGAAGTGCAGGCATGGTGTTATCTGGCCAAAATGCTTCTGGAATCGGCCAAAAACCCCCAGCAAATCCCTTTTGATTTGTTCGGGGCACATAAATCATTTTTCTGCAATTATGCCAAGCAAGCTTCTGAGGATCATTCTTATTTTCATCGGTATCGTCCTCTTCAACTTTACCTGCAACAAAAACACACATAGTTGAACGTAAGACCATTTTTCAATGAAAGAGGATATCCACGTCCACATTAATGTCCCTTCCGCCATGATTTACACTGAAATGAAGTAACTCGGTAAACGCAATTCCAAACTCAAAAGCAAGTAATTCTATTTCAGAAATGAATGTAGGATTTTTTGGTTTACATGTCTGCTCAATTCTGAGTTTTAAAGAAACAATCACTTTAAACAAACCATTGAGCCCCTCCCAACATCGCATATTTATTGAAAACTCTAAAATCGATATCACGTGTGTGTTAACATCTGACATAATTGACTGTCGCTCTATAGAAACATTAAACTAATAAATTCCGTTTAGGCCCGGCTATGAGCACGAGGAAAGCACTAAAAGCTTGCCCGGAGCAATCACTAAATCATTTTGTCTTTTAAAAATTATGAAAACACTCAGTTAACACCACACCATTACTCAAAAATAAAACTGAAAAAGTTTAAAAAAAACTCTAGCGTTTCAAAATCACGCCAAAGCTGGACAAACGAAAAACTAACTTCTCTCGAATATTTGTTACGAACACGACTGAATTTAGTTTTTTATTTGTAAAACCGTACGAGTACCTACCTTCTAAATTATTAATTAAAGGAGGCGGATCATTGCCAACCTTTTCAAAATGAATGACAACACCTGCTTGAACTTTCTGCACCAAAGAATCGATGCATTGGTGAAGCATTCGATGTGTGGTTATACAATACGAGCGACCTCCTGTTACTTCACACATTGCATCAATGGGTGACGAGTCTGAGGGAACCAGACCTATTTCCCTGTCACCAGAAGGTTGACCACTCATTCTTAATACCAAACTGAAAAGACGTTGGTCCCAACGAAAGGGCTCTCGGGTTAATTCGAAACCTGGACTAGTTCCATGCATTTTCAACTACAAGAAAAAAATTGTACATAATGGTTAGCCTGGAATCAAGGAACATTAAAAACCATTTACTTTTCAATATACCTCTTCTTGAACACCGGAATTGGAAGAGAGTTTCCCCCCGTCTGTAATAGCTACGATTATTGAAGGCTCTAAGTAGAAAGGACATCGTCCTTGGCCGTACGTGTCAATTCCATGTTGCATCCGGTTAACATTAAGAACATCGAATGTGTGTCTTAATGCATGACCTAATGTTGTTAACCCATTTGCTTGTAGATTCTTTAACTCAGACATAAATGTCGCTAAATTTTCTTTCCATCCCGCCTACAAAAAAAACAAAATGGACGTAGTTGCTTGCATGTGCAAGGGTATAGTAATCAGGTCAACCTTTACAAATACTGTACTTTTGCACTCGGATCAACTACGTTATACATATGTATATTAAGGTTCGGGCGTCCGGCCTCATGGCTTTAGTCTTCTCTAACTGTCAAGTAGTGTCTAGTGTCTAACCTTGATATTCGCCGGAGGTTCTTCAAACGTGAGAAGCATATACCTATCCTGCCTGCTGTCCAGGCTCCGTTGTCGTACCTGCAGGTGCACAAGAAGTTTTCAACAAATATTCGTGAGTAATTTTGATTTATTATTTTACTTGAAAATAGGAAAGAAAAAGTAGGTGACAAACCCAAGGCAAACCCAAGGCAAACCCAAGGCACTTACCTTAACAAATGTTTCCACTGCACTTTTTGCAACATCTAACAAAGTAGGGCGGCCACCGAGAAAAACTCTCTGGTTCATAGAAGCCGAGGTATCCAGTAAGAAAACGATAATAGTCATACTTGTACAATTTTCAACGACACTATGCACACTGGTTCCTGCATTAACACAGTACTCAAAGATTCGGCACTACACGTGCGCTTTGTTATGTGGTTTCAAGCGATTGAATGTTCGATCCCCAGCCGTACACGGGTGCATCACTCTCCAGGAAGTACTCCAAAGTATTATTACAATTAAAATCTCATTCCTGCTCCCCAACAAAAAGAAAACCAAGAACAAAATGGTAATACGTAAACTATTACAATGTATTAAGGGAAGTATTAAAAAACGCCGTGTTCGTCTATGTCGAAATCTATCCCATGCACCTTTCTCGGTTCAACTCTGAGCAGACGAGAATGATATTTGGAAAGTATTTATGAAAGCTACAGGGCGCTCTCGACTTCTATTAGAGACTTGTATGGCTACCACAATTGGGAAAGTGATACAAGAATTCCAAATCCACCGAATTTCGGAGGTACCCACCACATGTCAACTTGTAAACATTACCTTAAATGAGGGAATTTATGAACCCCTCTCATACATATCGTCGTTCAAGAACCAGAAGTGACTAAAAGCACGTAAAACTAATGGCAAAACTAACAACATGCAAAATTCCTTATTTTGAAAACACGCTACAGATATTTACTGAATCTTCCCACCTTCCCACCTTGCTGCTGCGTAGTCCAGAAATAATAAAATACAGATGAAAATACGTATTCATGCAGAATTTTTTTGCGGTTCCATCCAATGAAGTTGTATGCTGATCCTAAAACAATTAGCCAAGTTACGGTGCTTTTTCGGCGCGCAGTTCCAAAAATAGGAAAGTTGCCCAATTTTGAACTATATGCACGAAAACACCGTCATCGCTTAACGGCTTGACCGATTGTTGTCCGATCAGGACGCGACTATGTTGGCTGGAGCCGCAATAAAATTCGGCACCGACACGTATTTTTAACTTTATTATTTATTTATTATTTTATTATTTCTGGACTAGACAGCAGCACAGTGCGAAGGTGGGAAGTTTGAGCCAATTTCAATTTCTGTAGCGTATTTTCAGAATTTTGGGCACTGCGTCAGGTTTGCTTTTAAGAAATGTTGCTTTATAGTTAGTTTTGCCATTAGTTTTACGTGCTTTTAGTCACTACTGGTTCTTACAAGGACGATGTATCACTCGTGCTTTGTGGGATGAGGCCATGGATTGGGAAATGACACATGGGCTCAATTCAACTGGACAGAGTTGACTCTCATCATTTGACGGGCTAGTTGGCTCTTCGTGTCAAGTGCTAGGAAGTGTGGTGAGTCTTGAGCACGCGGGGCTCACTCCTCGCCCATCCAAGGCTACACATTCCAGCCGCAAATCTCGAGCCCTCCCAGCCAACCACCTCTCATCTAACATCTGACCTCGTGACCTCTCCTTCCCCCGGTCCACAGCAAAGCCTGAGCCGAACCGAGCTCCGTCTCTCAATCCACAATCAGATCTCACAATCAGATCTTCCTCCTCTTCTCCTTTTCTCGCCCAGCCTCGTCTCTTTTATCTCGATCTGCCGTCCCTTCCACCAATCCCTTCAGCCTCATTGTCCTCTCCTTCCCAAAGACACTCCTCAGTCCTCACTGCAAACCCACACTCTCTACGCTCTCATACAGTGATAGAGTAGATTGAGCCAGAGGAAAGACGGGGAAACACATGTAGCTCCGCACATGTATTCATCCACATGTGTTTAAATCCATAACTTTCAAGATACATGGCTAAAGGAGCACTTGAAAGTTGACAGCCATGGCTATATAGAGTATAGAGTGGACAGAGAAGACGATGAGCTCCACGGACGGCTTTCTCTCTTTCTCCCTACATCCACATTGAGATTGGTGACCAAAAAGCAAAAAGAGGGGAGAGGGTCCACGGGAATTCAGGATTCCTCACTAAACTTCAGCAATTATACACGGCAACGCACTCCATATACATATATAATACATATAATAATAATAATATAATATTGGCATTGGAGATGTGCATGGGAGAGACGGACCGGAAGAGAGAGGAGAAGAGCGTGAGATGAGAGACTTGGGCTCGGAGTGTCCGAGTTCTCGGTTTGTGAATTTCCCAGAGCGTTCGCCCCCGTGCCGAGTTGCGGGTGGAGTTGGGAGAGAACTCTGCTCCTTCCTCCATCCGCCGCAGTGTGAGAGTGGGGGTTTGGGAGGCTGGAGGAGTCTGGTGTGAGTGTGGGGATGAGGACATGAGGACAATTGGAGTAATATAAGGAATGTATATATATCTCTCACTCTCCCACTCCCTCCTCCTCTCCTCACGTCCTCACCGTCGCCTCAAACTTCTCCCGTCCTCCCACATCCAGCGCGAGGAAGGAGGACTTCTCACAATTCAAGGCAGGGGCGAGGGGGCGAGGGGGCAGGGCTCCAGTGGAAGCAGAAGGAGCCTGGAAATATCTCTCACTCACTCCCTGTAGGCGTGTAGGCCTGGATCTCTCCAATTTCCTCTCCTCCCACTACCGCTCCTCCTCACTCTCTCTCTCCCTCTCCCTATCTCCCCATCTCAACTCTCTATGCAATGCTATACATATACGGAGTTAGGATTATTGGAGAGCAGAGTGCAGAGTGCACACTCTAGGACTCTACTCATCTATATATATATATATATGGGAAGTATAGAGAAGGCAGTAAGGCAGGAGGAAGGAGCCAAGAGGAGGAACTGGTGGGGAAGAGCGGAAAAGGGAAGGGGAAGAGGTAAAGAGGGGACGTGAGTACGTGAGTGAGTGAGTAGTGAGTCCGTGAGGAAAGAGAGAAGGCAGAGGCCCAACAAGTTCACAAACAATATGTAGATCCTATAGAATTCACTGAGAAAATGTAGAAAAAACCCCTGCTCCTTCACTTACGCTAGGCTAGAGAGTGGACGACGTAGAAATGGAAGGCGAGCGGTGCTTGGTGGACGTGTGTGCACGATCCCAACGCCAGAGTAGGACTGGCAGACGGCAGAGCTTGGGATTCCTCATTGGTCCTAGGACGGAGTTCCTCAGAAACTCAGAACGTGAGAAGAGAAGAAAGAGAGAAGAGAACGGTGGGGAGAGAGAGCGAGAGAGAGAGAGAGAGGACAGACGTGAGAATTTGCCAATGTGCGGAGTGGCAGTGGGAGAGCATACATTCACTCTGCACTCCTTCACAAGCACAAAGCACTCTCTCTCACTCTCTCGCTCTCACTCGGACGGAGAGAGAGCTCCACTTTCCGCTTCTCTCCCTTCCCTCGCCCAGCGCCAGCACCAGCTCTCCATCATCTACCGTCTCTGTTTCTTCTCTCCACTCGCGTCTCGCAGTCTCTCTCAGGCGCACTCTCTCTCTCTCTCTATTTCTTCCTCTCTTCCCACCCCCTTTGACTTCTCGGCGCGCTCTCTCTCCGTCACTCTGTCTCCTTCCTACCTCCTCCCTTTCCTCCATGGATTTCTTCCCCCCGGGAGTGACAATAGTGTATGTGGTATGTGTAAATGTGGATACTTGTGCATTTAATGGTTTAGCCCGTTGAGCTAGGAAATTGTCCCGCTCCTCTACTCTCAACCTCTAACACTATAGGAAAGGTAAGGAGAAGATATATTTTGGATGAGCATGACCATTTGTTATTGGATGGGACGGAGTGCGAGGTGAAGGGTGCAGTGTGGTCCTGCGCGAGGAAGACAAGCCACTTGTTACGTCAGTGATCAAATGGCGAAATGGCAGATGCTGGGATTATAAACACAATAAGAGAAGCACAGCCCGGAGGATCCTTACTTTCCTCACACTGACACACTTTCAACATTGACATTAAATATAGCTCTGTGCAGATCTAATTCATTGTTCGGCATGAGGGAAGAATCTGCCTAATCGCTCATCTTTTAAGGGCTTTTCGTGCAGAGTTTATGGGTAAAAAGTAAAAATGAAAAGGTATGGGTTAAAAAGGTTCAATTGGATTTGATTGGATTTGTGAAGAAGAAAGCTTGGCTAAGGGTGGATGGACCCAGAGGATTGCTCATATTCATATATATATAGGACATATATAGGACATAGGACGGAGTGACGGAGACGATAGAGGACGAGGATGAGGATGGCGCGAAAGCGAGGAACTGGCGCATGGCGCACTACTATGCATATTCATCCAGTCTACTGTAGTTACTCTAGTAGTCCAGTACTCAGTACTCCGAATCTGTGAGTGTGAGTGCGAGACTATAGAGCATATAGAGAAGGGCAGAAGGAGAAGGGATACATGTATAGGTAGGCGCAGGCGCGGTGCAGGCCTCATCAGGTTTCCACTGGGACAGTCAGAGCATAACTTAAGGCTCATACAGAGAATACAGGGAACACTTGAGTACAGACTTACAGACCTCTCCAACGTGACATGGACTGGGAATGGGAATGGGAGAGGGAGAATATTGTGCGTGTCTCAGTGGAGCTGGGGAGGTGGCGAGGTGGGACAGAGGAGGACGCACTTGACGGACGCTCCCGTGGAGACACACAGCAGTACAGACGTACAGAAGTACAGAGTGGAAGAGAGAGAGAGAGAAGTGTGAGAAGAGAGAGCTCTGAGCTCTGGTATGTATTCATGTATTGCTTTTTGGGAGACGGCGTTCCCAAAAGAGCGTTCCGAAAGAGCTTAGGCGGAGGAAGAGAAGCTGGCGACTGGCGAGTGGACGAGTTCAGGTTGGGAGTTGAGAGCGAGGGCTGAGCGAGGGCTGAGCGAGAGCGAGTCCGTCCGAGCCCACGTAAAAGTGGAATAGAAGAGGAGCGAGAGAGAAAGGAGAGATTGCGAGCGGCGCAGAGCGAGCACTTGAGCACTACGGGATGTCTATGTCTATGTATATGTGTATGTGGATGTGTATGTGCATTCATTCCGGCCGCATAGCGCACAATATCCATACACAATAGACATACACACTCATCAACTGAAGACTACACATCGTACACATCCCTGTATGGCTCTATGCTGTATGGCTGTATGGCTGTATGGCTGTATCTGTATTCGTGTATTCTGTTCTCTATTCATCTCCCTTTTCGCAAACTTCCCCTCTCACCATTCGCACTTCGCAGCGTCGGAATTGTGAAAGTGTCCAGTGACTTGGAAGATTTGGACATTTGGAGATTTGGACAAGTAGTTAAGTAGGCTGTGGACTGTGGACTGTGGAAGACTGGAAGAGGACTGCCCCCACCCGCGCTGGGGACTCACAGTTGTCGTCTCCAGTCTCCAGCACACTCTTTGACACTAGACTCCTTCAGTTCTTCTCCCATCCCCCCTTTCCCACACAACTAAGCTAAACATCCATTTGTCACCCAACAGCCCAACATTCCTCAATTATCATCCCTGCCAACCCGGTCACCGGACTCAGGGTGACGGTTTTCTTCACAGGTATTATATCCACATATTTCATTCACACTTTTTCTGTCCTTTTACATTCTCATTTTTATCATTACGTTGTCTTGAATCTCCTCGTCGCAATGAATTGCACACTCGTTCTTTTTTCACAACATCTATATTTATTGCCCACTGTCACCCACTTCGGTGCGGTAGTCATCATAAATGCTAAGTGTGAATTCTGAATATTCTCAGTTGAAAACAGAGCATTATTTTTTTTTACGAAAATCGGGTTAACGTTCTTCGTTAAAATAATTCAGACTGGTGATATTAAAAATTACAAAGAATTTATTGGAGACAAAATAAGTATAGTGTTTCGTATTGTGTTACAGAAATATGGCTTCCCCCGGTGGATTAACGCAACAATCACCAATGGGGCCACCTCAAGCCCCGTCATCCATGGCTCCACCAGCATCAGCTTCGCCCATGCCACCAACTTCTCAGCAACCACAAATGCAACCTGCGTCAAATCATACTCCAAATCCGATGTCTTTGGGCTCGGCTCCTCATCATGGAGCAGCTGGACCCCAAAACCCGGGCCCTCCACACCATATGAGTAACTATCCACCAGGACCACCACAGAGTCCTATGTCATCTCATCCATCAATGCATCATCAGCAACCTCAAAATCCGTCAGGACCGGTAGGAAGTGACACATGTAGTTCCAGTTCATACAATATATGCCTAAAAGTTTGGAGCCTGACGTCGGTGATAATTTTTTTAATCACATTATGTAAATTTCCTTTGAGGCACCGACGCCGCAAAAATGGCGTCCTATAGCCGAACCACAGCGATTTGCATCATGTGATTAAAATGATTATCACCGATGTCAGGATCCAAATTTTTTCTGGAGTACTGCCTACTCTCACTTCGCTCGCGTTACTTGAGGATTTCAGAGGAAGTTGTTCATGCCAATGTGTGTTTATTCTTATTTACATGTAAAAGGGTCCTGACAGTTTAAACGCACTTCAGAGAGCCATTAACACTATGGAAGAGAAAGGTATGCAAGATGATCCCCGATATTCACATCTATTAGCTCTACGTGCTCGATCAAATATGGGACCGCCAAACGCGCCCCCACAAGATCCAACTATGTCACCTCGTCCGGTAAATAAATACTTACTGGGAGAATTTACCATTGATAAATGATTGCGACCACATGTACATATGTACGCAAAGTTGGTTGTAATTATTAAAAAATTATAATTATTAAAAATGACTCATTTTTATCCAGAGTTTTGGAGGTATTACTGGACCTGGATCTGATCCTTCCAAACCATCTCTATTCACGTCGTATCAACTGCAGCAATTGAAAGCACAAATAATGGGATATAGATACTTAGCTCGAAGTCAGCCGTTATCGCCTCAAATAATCGCTGCAATAAAAGGCCAACGAACGGAAGGACCTTCGGTACCTACCCCAGGGTCCTATCCACCTAGGCCACCCCAACCTGGTCGGTTGTTTTAAATCGTTTAAACCTTAATATATACTAACCTTAAGGTTAAATTTGTACACATATTGCATTTAATTTCGAACAGGACTGGGAGCACCTGTAAGAATACCCATCGCAGGCGGACCGCCTGGTCACCCGTCGCCTGTACCAATATCAAATTCGGGTCTCCCACAGGTTCATATAAACGGACCAATTGCGTCACAAGACCCCCCTCAACTCCCTCCTCCTAGTACTGTCCAACCTCCGGCTTCAAGTCCAGTTCAATCGGGCGGAAGTGCTCCAGCAAGTTTGCCACCACAGCTAGCTCCCGCGGGAGCAGTAAGGCCTCCAGGACAGCCTGTAGCCGCTGCCCTTCCCACACAGGTAACTCCTACTCAAAAGCAAAACAGGCTCACACCAATGGCTAAACCTGTTGGGATCGACCCAGTGGCAGTACTGCAGGAAAGTGAAAATCGACGTAATCATCGAGTGATGTTGCGGTTACAAGAACTGTCAAATCTTCCAACCACAATGGCCGAAGATGTCCGCCGGAAGGCCCAAATTGAATTTAGAGCTCTACGCCTTCTTAATTTTCAACGACAATTGCGACAGGAAGTTGTAGCTTGCATAAGAAGGGACTCGACACTGGAGACGTCGCTCCAGATCAAGGCTTACAAGCGAACGAAACGCCAAGGGCTCAGGGAAGCTCGAGCAACGGAAAAACTGGAAAAGCAGCAAAAGTTGGAAGCCGAGCGCCGGCGTCGTCAAAAGCATCAGGTACTTTCGTCTCGTCCGCATTGCGATCATAGGTTAATAATCGGCTTATTTAGCCGATTTTATAACCATTTTTGAAATTATTTCTGCAGGAATTTCTTCAGTCCGTAATGCAACATGGAAAAGATCTTAGGGAATATCACAAGAATAACCAATTGAAAATTGTTCGCCTTAACAAAGCTGTTATGCTTTACCACGCGAATGCGGAGAGAGAACAGAAAAAAGAACAAGAGCGAATTGAAAAGGAACGTATGCGTCGTCTTATGGCAGAGGATGAAGAAGGATATAGGAAACTTATTGATCAAAAGAAAGATAAGCGGTTAGCATTCCTGCTGTCCCAAACCGACGAATATATTTCCAATCTTACTGAAATGGTCAAACAGCATAAGCAGGAACAAAGGCGTAAACTTCGTGAACAGAAAAAGAAAAAGGTTCGTAATATATGAAGGCATCACATTTTTAGTAATGCTATAGGTAGACCGTATTATAGAAAGCGTCCTTATGCAACATTCATTGTTCCAGAAGAAGAAGGACGGAGATCCTGCTGAGCCCGCGGAAGGTGTTGCTGATGAGAGCTCCCAATCCAAAGAAATTAGGGTTTCTGTCGTGGAAACCGCTTCGGGTAAAATACTGTGTGGTGACGAAGCCCCGTTCGCTTCTCAAGTTCAGGCGTGGCTTGAGATGCACCCAGGGTGGGAAGTGGTGCCTCGGGAAGAGGAAGAGGACGACGAAGAAGGGTCTGATGACGACTCAGAAGAAGAGGAAGAAGGTATTCAATATTGCATGCAAATTATTTGATATTTTTACGGTCTTTCAATTTTTTGGCATTACAGCGAAGGCACCAACGGTGACTGCGCCTGTGCCGGTGACGCCCGAGATTCCCGAAAAAGATCCGGAGACTGTTCCCGAAGAAGTTGTCAAAGATGTTATTAAGAAAGCTAAAGTTGAAGATGATGAATACAAGAACCAGACGGGAGAACAAAGCTATTACGGGTAGGAATGAATGAAAGAAATGCATGCTGCATAAGCAGAAATAGAACATTTACGAAATATCA
The DNA here is from genome assembly GCA_034698585.1 of Disparrhopalites patrizii. NCBI lineage: Eukaryota > Metazoa > Arthropoda > Collembola > Symphypleona > Sminthuridae > Disparrhopalites > Disparrhopalites patrizii. Next base: position 10,250 of record JAQGBT010000965.1, on the reverse strand, counting down.
ACATTTTTTATAGCATTGCACATACCATACGTGAAGAAGTAACAGAGCAGTCACCGACACTGGTTAATGGCAAGCTGAAAGAATACCAAATTAAGGTATGGGTGATTTAGCCACACTAACACTACTGCATTTCGCTAATCAGAAGATGTTATTCCATTATTTTGATTGAACAGGGTTTGGAGTGGCTTGTATCATTGTATAATAACAATTTAAATGGAATCTTGGCCGATGAAATGGGTCTCGGCAAGACTATTCAAACCATCGCTTTAATTTCCTTCCTCATGGACAAGAAAAAGAACCTAGGACCATTCCTTATCATTGTCCCATTATCGTAAGACAAGCGATGAACATTTAATATCAAAGTCAAAGATTATCTCCGACCTCATTTTCAATGTTCCAATTAAAATCATCATTGTTTATACAGTACCTTGTCCAATTGGGTCTTGGAATTTGAGAAGTGGGCACCCTCCGTCAATGTCGTTGCTTACAAGGGCTCTCCTACCAGCCGAAGGCAAATACAAAATTCCATGAGAGCAACGAAGTTCAATGTGCTTCTAACAACATATGAGTACATCATAAAGGACAAAGCTGTTCTGTCGAAGGCTAGTGACAATCTGAGGATGCTAAAAGCTCCTTGCCGTCTCTAAAATTGTACAATTGACCGAATTTTACCTTTTCTTTTCTCAATACAGGTTCGATGGAAGTACATGATCATCGACGAAGGACACCGAATGAAGAATCATCATTGCAAGCTCACTCAAGTGCTGAACACTCATTATTTAGCACCACATCGACTACTTCTTACTGGAACTCCGCTGCAGAACAAACTACCAGAGTTGTGGGCTCTCCTCAACTTCTTGCTACCTTCGATTTTTAAATCGTGTTCTACGTTTGAGCAATGGTTTAATGCTCCGTTCGCTACAACGGGAGAAAAAGTGGAATTAAATGAAGAAGAAACTATTTTGATTATTCGGCGTCTGCACAAAGTACTTCGACCATTTTTGTTGAGACGATTGAAGAAAGAGGTAGAATCACAGTTGCCGGACAAGGTCGAATACATCATTAAATGTGACATGTCAGGACTGCAAAGAAATTTGTACAGGTAAGTCTTATCTTCAGATGTTCTGCTGGTATGAGATGTGTCTCTGTAATGGTGTCTACTTGTAATTCTTTTTTAAGGCATATGCAAACCAAAGGCGTTCTCCTGACCGACGGATCAGAAAAGGGTAAACAGGGCAAAGGAGGAAGTAAAGCGCTGATGAATACTATCATGCAGCTGCGAAAAATGTGTAACCATCCCTTCATGTTCCAGCACATCGAAGATATCTACTCTGACGCGTCTGGTGTTGTTACGTGAGTGCTTTCTAATTGTCATGTTGACATCAAGCACATTTTTATTATCAAACACTTAATTGTCTTAAAAACATTGGATTTTACAGAGTGGATTTGTACAGAACATCAGGGAAATTCGAGTTGCTAGACAGAATTTTACCCAAGCTCAAATTAACTAACCATAGGGTACTGCTTTTCTGCCAAATGACGCAGCTAATGACCATAATGGAGGTATTGTATAAATATAGTAACAGCAAGATTTAACACACCAAAGTGACTGAGTCATTCTGCGATTGTGTAACCCGATTAATTCTTAAAATGTATTCACTACCGCAGGATTACATGAACTTCCGTGAGTTTAAGTATCTGCGGTTGGACGGAACTACCCGGTCAGAAGACCGAGGAGATCTACTAAAGAAATTTAACGACCCATCCTCGGATTATTTCATTTTTCTACTTAGTACGCGTGCTGGTGGTTTGGGATTAAATCTACAGGCTGCTGACACAGTTGTTATTTTTGATTCTGATTGGAACCCCCATCAGGTAATTCATTTGTAGCTGGTTTCGATAAGAACGTAGATTTGGTGTGCTAACCTGAAATAATAAATATTACGTATAAAATTCGTAATTTTCCTGTTATTAGGATTTGCAAGCCCAGGATCGTGCTCATCGTATAGGTCAACAAAATGAAGTTCGTGTGTTACGTCTAATGACCGTAAACTCAGTCGAAGAAAGAATTTTAGCAGCAGCGAGATATAAATTGAACATGGACGAAAAGGTATACTAACGTTTGCTTAAAATGGAATGCTGTTCATAACAATGTACTTAGGTTCCCTACGGAGTTTTATGCTTATTGGTACTTTTTTTAATGTCAGGTTATTCAAGCCGGTATGTTCGACCAGAAATCGACCGGAGCTGATCGCAGGCAATTTTTGCAATCGATTCTTCATCAGGATGAAGCTGATGAAGAGGAAGAAAATGAAGTGCCAGACGACGAGACCGTAAATCAAATGATAGCTCGTAGCGAGACGGAATTCGAACTATTTCAGAAAATGGACACAGAGCGTAAAAAGGAAGAGGCTGCCGATGACAGTTTCAAAGGAAGACTAATGGATGAATCTGAACTTCCAGACTGGCTGCTTCGTGACGATGACGAAGTACGTTTGCCTTTTCAGTTGCCGTCAACCAAATAGTGTTTAAATTCTTAATTAATGGTAAATAATGATTTGTTTCCGAAGGGTGGCAACGGTTGGGCTGACGAAGATGACGACGATAAATTCAATTACGGACGGGGCTCGAGACAGAGAAAAGAAGTTGATTATAGTGATTCGCTGACAGAAAAAGAGTGGCTTAAAGTTATTGGGGTAAGTACTACTGTTATTGATTTGAATTTAGTGTAAGGCGAGTACCCGTATAATGACGAACTTATTAATGTGCATGAAATTCCTAACAGTGTGTTGACGAAGATGGTGTGGAGGTGGATGAGGATTCCATTCTTGGTACAAATGATAAAAAAAGTCGAAAGAGAATGCGAAATAAGAGTAAGCGCCGCGGGCGCTACGATGAGGAGGAGGATGAAGAAGATCTTATGTCCAAGAAACGGAGAAGAATCAAGGGAACCAATGGAAACGGCAATGGAGGTGAAAGGTCCCCGCGACTCAAGCGTCAAATGAAGAAACTTATGGACGTAATCATTACCTACGAGGACAGGTATTAATTTATGTGTGCTTGTCCGTACATAACAACTACAACTATGAATTAAGATTAGCAGCATGAGACGTGTTGTATGGGCCACGTCAACGGTCACCGTCACCCCATATGTGGAGAAGGTGCTCAGCTTCGTTTACATGAAATTACGTGCTCTGATATTTGTTGGAACTATGGTTGTAGTGTTGTAATTTTAGAATTACTGAGGATTGATTTTGATTTAAATAATTAGGGATGGACGAGTACTCAGTGAACCTTTCATGAAACTACCATCACGACGCGAACTTCCCGATTACTATCAAGTCATTAACAAGCCTGTAGATATTAAAAAGATTCTCTCAAAAATCGAAGAAAACAAAGTAAGTTTACCGCATTAAATGTAGTTTCTGATTGTGCTCTCTTGAAAGCCAAAAAATTGCAGTTTTTCGTGTATTTTGTAGTACACGGATCTGGACGAACTCGAAAGAGATTTCATGCAATTATGTAAAAATGCGCAAACTTATAACGAGGAGGCATCGCTTATACATGAAGATTCTATCGTGCTTTGGCAAGTATTTGAAAGTGCTCGAGAAAGACTTGACCAAGAAGGGAGTAAAGAAGAAGCAGAAGAAGAAGCTAAAGGTAATGTACATACCTAATATCATTGCTTGAAGATAGCGGTACAAACACCTGCATTCTTTAAAGGATTATGATTCATAGAAATACCTAGGGTGGACTTCAGGTTCGAAGTTTTGCCACTCACACTCAGGGTAGTTTTTGATACGGTTTACATATTCGGTTTTAGCAATTGAATGCATAGCAAGTTCGCTCCTAATCTGGTGCTATTTTTGTTTGCACGTAGTGAGGTAGTGACTACACAGTAATTATGTATACCTATACATGTGATCGTCAGTAAAAATGTCGTCATTGGCCATAGTTTACTAAAATTGGGACCCACCCTAACTTAAAGATACAGTAAACAACGTTAACGGTGCGTATAATCTATACATATATTTTCTTAATGTTTGTAAAGCAGTGGTTCCAATGGATGAGGACGACGACGAGGAGGCTGGTTCTGATGATGACCAAGCATTGAAGATGAGAATTAAGATAAAAAAGAAAGGTTCAAATTCCGCTGTCGCGTCCGCGGGAGGAAGTCAAGACGGTCCCAGGCCAAAGCGGAAGCGCATGAAACGCTACGTGAGCGATGAGGACGATGATCAAGATGATGATGTATAACAAAATGCTGTTACTAAAACTTATTTGCTGGACGTCTGTGTTTATTAGTGATTTTTGCTTATTACAATAGCAAAATGCAATTCATTTTTGTGATGGTGGTACAATGTAAATGTTAATTTCTCTGTTTGCATTTTCGGATAGAATCATATACACATTATGAATTCATTTTATTCGTTCTATTCGGTAGTAGAAATCGGAGTATTGTTATTACTAGGTATTTCTCTTTGACTTATTGCAGTACTTCATGGGTAACATGTATTTTCGGCAGGAGGATGTACATCATTCAAGGCTGAAGTTATAAGCTTTATTTAGTTTGCATCATTTTTATAAGTTGCCACATTTTATTTACGTTTTTCATCGACTCTGAGAAGCCGCCCTGCGGGTTGACTCATGCACAGTTTAACCCTGTATGTTATATTACTTTCGTAGAAAGTCCTAAATATTGTGTAAATATCTATATTATTGTTTATTCAACAAGCAAGTTGTTTGTAGTGCCTAATTTAAATGTTTGAAATAAAATGAAATTGGATAAAGTACTACTATTCGCCCATTTTAAGTTTAGTTTTTGTTTTTATCACTGTATGCAGTATTTGCATGATTACTTAGGTAAATGTAAAATACGTCTTGCTTTCTTTGTGATGTTTTATGCCAGAAGATGTAAATAAGTAATCTACGCATGAATTTGTAAGCATTAAAAATACACGTTCTTTAAGTTCGGAATCTTGACGTTGACTGCTTGTCTGGTAGTAATATCTGACTTAAATGTCAAGTACCTGTTCTTACGATTTACGATAACTTTGCGTAACGAGCTGAATTAGTTTTGTAGTTGAAAAGATTGTGCAGAAAAATTACATTGCGCATTGGAGTTTCTCATTTTGCTGGACGATAAAATACTGGCGCATTGTTAAAAGTTTTTTTGCTAGATTTCTAAAATAACGACGACTACGATTAGCAAGAGTTTAACAACGGAGTGAACAAAGTAGTAGTCAACTACGAAATTAGTCAGTCCAACAACGCGTTGGGTAAACTTGATTTCCAGTAAGAAGAAACCAATGGAAGCTACAAGCTCGCACTAAAATTTAGTTCATTATTTAGGTTTAATAATCTCAGGAATATTCTACCTCTACCCTCCTCGAAAAATGCCTACAGATTTCTTTTGGCCAAAAATCCTCTCATATCTCTTGCCTTTCTTTTTCAGCTCTTTTCGTTTGTTTTCCTTTTTTATATTTCTTAACTTTGCCAGTTTCTTTTTTCTCTCTCTGTTTGTCTATTTCTCATTTTCCTTACGTTTGTCTTTATTTTTTTTATCTCCGTCAGTTTCTGATTCCCTTCCTCTCCCGTTGTATTCCATGTGTACCTTTTTTCTCTTCAAAGCTTTATATTCTCCCTCTATTCTTTTTTTGCTCTCTTGAAGGGGAGAACAGAGAAAAAGTTTTGAGGATTTGGGGAAAATACAGAAATAAATCGGAGAAAGAGACGGACGAGAAGGAAAAAGAAAGCTGAGACCATGGACAGTCAGGAAGGAGACAAGTGAGAGGGAGGCAAAAATGATACGACAGAGAGAGATAAAGGAGACGAGAGAGAGAGAAGCGAAATGAGACGCGAGAGCAAGAGAGGGAGAGAAGAGAGAGGGAAGAGAAGGGAGACACGAGAAAGTAAGAAGTGTCATATGCTCATGCTTATAATGTCTACATACAACAGGTAGAACTTTACTAGGTCTTGGTCGATATATATATATATATATAGAGAGAGAGAGAGAGAGAGAGAGAGAGAGAGAGAGAGAGAGATCATACCTATATATATATATATATATTCACAAAAAATAAGTCAAGGGTTTTAGCCATTCAGCTGGATTTGTAGCTATAAGAGTGACCAAGTTACTAGCGGAAACTTTTAACAAGGCTCCCACTATGTCTATGTACTGATGTACTATTGTAATAATTGGAATGTTCAGGAGTATGATGATAAACATTAAACATGATGACAAGGATGCTAATAAACAAGTGTCATATGAGACCACTTTTTTCTTGGTTTTTTCTGACTACACAGGAAGACAACGCGAGTGAGAATCCTGGGTCTTCCCGCAGTTCTTCCAGAGTGTCATCCCCAGCTCCAGGAGGACCCAGACGGAGCACCCGGTGATTAAGGTCACTTGTAGAACATTCTAATTAAATGTTCACAAAGCATTGCAACGGAACCTAAACCTACATGGTTGCAGCTTACAACAAACTACATATACCTATGTGTACATTTGATGTGACAATGTTTTACGTCCTATTTTGCCTGATTGATCTTTGTATTTGGAACAATAGTGGCATTACTCCCATTCCATTTCATAGAGAAAGAAAGTTAAGGAACGAACTGCAATAATAATGTGCGCTAAATTCATGGACTAATTAGAGTGAACGGAGGAATTGACCAGCCGTTGTGCCGTTATTCATATTTTATAATAAAGGTTCAGTTAACGTTTACAGTCGCAAGTCCAAGTCGCAAAGCACATACCTATACATTACATCTACATCATATGATATATACGTATACACATAGATTAATAGATTCAATTAACATTGCTTGACATCAACGATGTGCTACATTTTTTATGTGGAATACACGAATAAAAAGGATAAAAAGAGTGGAGAATAATAAATAATATAAATATATATTCTTTAATTATCTTTAATTATTCTTTAACCGGCAAATCCCGCCCGTGCCCGGGGCGTGGCTTTAAATTGGGGAGAACAGAGATTGTCTACCAGCCATGCTATATCTCAGCCACAGTAACCCGAGCCCCGATTTGAATGAACCTTGCATACATTTAAAAAGCATAAAGGTATTTATTATTCTCCACTCCTACGCTAGGGTTACCAGATGTACTGATTTGACGACCTCGTTCCTGAAATATCCCTTCCTGATTGACCCCCACTCAGGAAGCCTTTTTACGTCCAGGCGGAGACTTTTATACTTTATGTTTTATACCGTACCGTATGTTCGCCGGGACAAGAGGTTCTTCTACTTATACATTGACCTCACAGGTCAACTATCCAAAACGCATTCGAGTTGCTTTACCTGTGTGCTCGACTAAATCCGACGGTAACACCAAAAAGGCTTCCCTTGTCAGTGATTGGAGCATATTTAATAATACGGTGGTGGGAGTTTAGACTCCAACATTTTCACAAGAGCACCTGTTCAAAAGAAAAAAATGCATTCTCGTCAATGTTTACCTTTGGACATTTTTTACCTCATCATTGATCAATTTTTGTTTCGAAATTTAGCATTCGCCATTTTTTTTATTCGGAAATTTTTCCGTCGTCAATTTGGATTTATCGTCTAATTGGCTTCCGCGGCCAAATGTCGTCTCGACTAACCGTCTTGTCTTGTCGATCTAATGTCGAATCGACAAAATGTCTCTGATTCGACTTGTCGCTCTGGTTAATGTATTCCCGTCGTCAAAATATCTCACAACGTCACAACCCAATTACTGTACTCGTACTCAGTTCCCACACACTTAAGCCATAAGAGTAGACATAATAACGTGTCAGCCTATGCATTTTCACTTTGCATTTAGTTTTCACTACTTTAAATCCGATAAGATTTGGTGTAGTAAGGGTACCCGTCATGTCGGAGTGGATCACGAGCGGGGAACGTATTCCGGTAAACGGTATCACTTCTCATCAGGCCGGGTGGGCTACTGCCCAAACCCTATCTTGCTAATGTATCCGTGGACTTTCTTGCATTAGTCTACCTACCCACAGTGTACTCCCATTAATCCATTAACAGTACTCCGTTTCCTGGACTCAGGATCAGGAAGGGAGTACAGAGTGGTCCCGGGAAGTACACCAATGCATTAGCAGGATAGGGTTTGGGCGTGATGAGAAGTGATACCGTTTACCGGAATGCGGACCCCGCTCGTGATCCACTCCGACATGACGGGTAGCTGGGAGACATTATGACGACGGGGATATATTGATGACATGGACATTTGTCCGAATCGACGTTTGGTCGATTCGAGTTCGCTGAAGCGACGTTTTGCCGCGAAGACAATTTGGCGAAAAAACCAAATTGCCGACCAGATATTATGACGAAAGTATAAATGGGGTGTCACTATTTTGGCGGACAGGCGGACACATACGATTTTGGCGGACCAGCGGGACACTAATTTGGCGGACGAGGCGGACAATATACTATTTTGGCGGGCAGGCGGACCAGGCGGACACTAATTTGGTGGACGAGGCAGACACATACTATTAACGCTTCTTGGGTTACTATGAAGTTTGTATATAGGTTTGTAAGGGACCAGTTAATTTTTAGAGAAAGAAATACAAACTTTGCATTAACAACAATTAACAAATTTTATGAAAAATACCCTTGAAGCAAAGTTTGTTAATTCTTTCTCAAAAAATGAACTGGTCCCTTACAAACCTATATACAAAATTCAGATTAACCCAAGAAGCGTTAATAGTATGTGTCCGGCAAAATAGTATACTGTCCGCCAAATTAGTGTCCGACTGGTCCGTCTCGTCCGCCAAAATACTGCCTGCCGCCAAATTAGGAAATTCCGTATAAATGACCGCTTCATCTACAGTGCACAGTGACAGGGTTGTGAGATATTTTGACGGCGGGGACACACGAAGCGACGAGGCCATATCGATTTAATAAATCATCATTATTATTATTAATTCAATTTCATTGGCATACTGAGGGGGGAATACATAATTTTATACAAATAGAAATAGACGGTCCAATTTTGAACAAATCTAGCAATTTCTCTTGTGTTATTATTATTTATTCAGAGATTATGTGCAGAGTCAGAAACTCTTGGGACCCGAGACCCGATTCACTTACAAAAATATTCACATAAAATGATAAAATAAAGAATAAAATTACAATTCTTTACAAAATCTCATTTATAAAAATCGTCACCGTAAAATAAAGTAAGAACAATAACATTTGTTGTTACCAACAATTTCTGTGCCTACACAAAACAATAAACCGCCGATTTGTAAATTGCTGAGTTGAGGATTTGATCATGTTATGCTTTTTTAAGGCTGCGTAGAGATTATGTATACTACACCCTCGATATACTTTCTTATAGGTAACTATACATGCATAAACTTAATGCCTGTATGTAAATGCGAACTTCTATAACTTTACATACGCAAGGCGCTGGGGTAAAAGATGGAATTTTAATATTGGCCTATCGTCTACTCTATATCTATACATTTGCAGTTGCATTGCAGCCTACATTTTATCTTTTTAGGCTAAAGTTTACATACATCCGTGCATACATGCATTTACATGTCTCTATCACGAAATTCTACGCGTTAGTCATCGCTGGGTCTCACCGGTTTTTGAAGTAATTAGCATAAGAAAGGAAAGGAGTGAAAGTGAAACTAAAAGCCAGCTTTGAGCAAATAAATATTGAGAAAGAAACCCTCGCAATGATGGGCATTTAAAACGCTTACCTATATTTTGCGATATTTTATCCGCCCTGATTTGCCTGCCTGCTGCAAAATACCCTGCCTATACAATACCCTGCTTATTTTGATAAGAAAAACAAATGCCTTCTTACAACATGCCGATTTTTCTGTTTTTAGACTATGTCCTATGTTAGACTATGTAGACGCCGTAGTGTAGCAATGTTTTTTGCGCGCTACCCCATGTAAAATATAGTCGTGAAACAGGCGTGCAGGTTTTCAATTTTCGTTTTCTGAAAAACAGAAATCTGTAATTATTGATGGTCCGGAATAATCGGTAGAACAGTTGCCGCTTTTGCAATGTACAAAAGTTACCTGCTGCCTGTTGGACATTAAAGTTTGGAAGTTAAAATAAGAGCGAATACACAAATTGCCGTATGAAGGGTGAAGGGCCTGTGCGATTTCTTTCGTAACACATGTAACACAATATGCAAAATTACAGAGGAGGGTAGTACAGGGGGGATTTACGTATCGAAGGGGGTCTAATGCTGTAGGGTACCCTTCGGAATAGGAATTTTG
>JAQGBT010000964.1:0-38213 GCA_034698585.1 Disparrhopalites patrizii | reverse complement strand
AATTTAGATCTATGGAGTGGACTTGTTTTGCTCAATATTCTAGTTAATGTGGGGATTACAGAAGTATAATATCTACGTAATAATACATTATATACGTAATAATATTATATACGTAATAATACGTATATAATATCTAGTGTATTTAACAGGAATGTTTCCGTGTTTGGATTCTAATTATGGAAAGTCAGTGATTAATATTACAATTTAGACTGTAGCCATCCTGACCAAAGGAATAACGATGATACGAAGCACTTCCTTGGTCCCTCCGACGGCCAAATGCTTCATAAACATGCGTTATCCCTCAGTAAAGAGCACTTTGATCAGTGAAATACCGCTCCTTCTCTTTAACGGGCGTATTGTACAGGAGACAAATGAAAAAAAATAAGCCTTGGCTTTATATCATTTTAGCTTTGGCTTTATGGAGTCATTTTTCATTTATTATTGACTTGCACAGAGAGAAGAGGTGTAGTATGAGCAGAGAGGAATAATCAGGCTTTTGTGTGCACAAATCATTAAATGCGGGGGATATTTCACTTCCAAACGAGAGATTGATTGGTACATGAAATTGTAAAAAAAATAATAAAATCAAAGAGATAATATAAAGAAAAAATGGGCTGCCTAAGGCCAATAGATCTTGAAAGTCAGAGAGTGCTTTATTACAAGATAGACAGGGGTTATTTTTGCTCAGTGGCGGACGGCCTTCACCAAAGGATTGGATGGAGGGAATGCGTTAGAAATTGGACGAAGCCTGCCCACGCGTGTAAGCTTCATGTATCTCTCTTGGTTTCTCTCTCTCTCTCTTCCTCTCCTGCATTAAACCAACAATAGTGAAAAGATAAGTGCGGAGAGGAGGGTAAAAAAAATTGAAAGAATAATAATAACAATAAAAAATGAAAGTATTAGGTCACAGCCCATCGGTTATTAAAATAATAATAGGAGGACACAAGTGGGCGACAGTTGGACAATAAATTTCTTGTTCACTTGTGTAATCATAAGGCGACCTTTGTTTATCCAACACAGACACTTTTTTCCCTCTCAAAACGACTTGTCCACCATTTCCCAAATGAATCCTTTGGGGAGGCTTTAAACCCGTGAGTGCCCCATGACTCAATCTATTTTTAAAGCACTTTTCATCTCCCTCGTCTCTCCTTCTCTTTCTCTCTCTTTCTTTCTCTTTCTCTTTCTCTCTCTTTCTCTCTCCTTCTCTCTCTTTCTCTCTCCTCATTTCCATTCTCTGATTTTTTATTGCGTATGTCCACCCTATTTCTCTCTCTCTATTATTTCTCTCATCCTTTCTCTTCCTTTCTCGTCCTCTTTCCTCTCCTTGTTCTCTTCTTTCTGCCTGTCTCCCTCTCCCTCCCGCGTGTGTGGCATTCCTCACAAAGCGTGTGTGTCTGTCGGTGTGTAAAGGCACAAGGTCCTCATCCTATGCAGATGTGAGGGAGGGGATGAGTGTAAAAAAAGTATAGAGCACGAAAGGTTGAATTTGCTTCATTAAATCCCAATAAATCTGTTCTCACCATGAGTTTACCCCGCCCCTTTTTCCATTGGTGAAGGTACACACACATGAGAGGTTCTTGTTCTTTTTCTTTCTCTCTCTCTCGTTTTTTACCTGAATCTCACACTTTCAATTCTTTACATAAATTCCGTGACTTTTACAAACACCTTGAGAAAAACGTTCATGGACAGTATTCATTCACAAAAGCCCCCCAAGACCTCTTTCTCTCGCTCTCTCTCTCTCTCTTTCTTTCTGTATACACGGGCTAATAACGTAGGTACCCCCGTGAACAATACGACCCCTTCTTATCACACGGCCGTTGATAATTGCATGATTGCGGCGGAATTATGTCAAAAATATTATGTAATCCTTTCTTCATCCCAGCGACATTGTATAATAGCCTATTTATTTTTTCAGCTCTTCTCCTTTTTATATGACTTCCCCCTTTTATTCCTGGAAATATAAACCAAATTAGCGATACTTTTTTTCTCTCGCTCTCACCCAACCTGTCGGCTCTTTAAAGGCTTTAAAGGGAAGCTAGAACTCGGAGCCATAAACCTTTCTCCTGGGAATTTATGCGAGGGCATGTTCAAAGGGATTTGAATGAATGAAGCACCTTTAAACATTAAGGGTGTATATGGACATGAGAGGACATTCACTGAAAGGGAAGAGATCCAACCGAAATGTGTGTGCAAAATACACAGTTTTTAATAGGCATTTTGATGTGGAAGTCCAAGGTAGAGGCTACCAAAACAAACTAAAGAGAGTTTAGCTTGCGGCCTCCTAAGCGAAGCAGGAATGTTTTGAGTGATGGTCGGGGAAGGTTTGGGTAAGAAAAAGGAATGAGAGAAAATAAATCATACAGATGGAGAAATTCTTGGAGCAATACGGAAAAAGAAAACAGCGGGAAGAAAGAGATTTAGTGAGGGAGAAATACAGGAGAAATAAATGGAGGAAAGGTACAGAGAGGACAACAGATGCAATGAATGGAAAGGGCGCCGACGATATTTGAAGTAGTGCTCTTAAAGGACGGGATAATATTGCAATAAAATGTGAATAAAAATCCTTAAAAAGGGAAAAAGTAAGTGACACGTCTCCCAGTTTGTCCCTTGCTGTCAGATGAAAAGACATAACAGTATATTCCTCCTCTCTCTCTCTCTCTCTCTCTCTCTCTCTCTCTCACTCTCTCTCCTTTGCCTCCGCTCTTGATGTCCGTAAATGAAGCACTGAAGGATCAGGAATGAGCACTTGCCACATAATTTTATTTGTGTATACACAGAGACATGTCATTGTGCCTTATACAAGAAATACTTGGAGTGTGTAAACTACTCCAAGAGCGGAGTGTAACAATGACATGTGTGATTTCGTCTCCCTTATCTCTCTCTCTCTCTCTCTCTCTCTCTCTCTCTCTCTCTCTCTCTCTCTCACCCAACTTGTTTTTATCCCCTTGTCCCCCAATGACTGTTTCAGAGGTCCTCCAGGGACATTTGGAGACGAGAGATAAAAAAAACGTCTCCATGGATGTACGAATCCTCCGTCTTGAAGAGGTTCCAGGTCCTCATTGAGACTGGGGCATTACAAGGATAATTTGGTGGGAGTCTTCCATATTCTCCCAGTAATGACTTGACCACCAGTGCATTTGCGTATAAATGCTACAGACGCTTCATTATGATGATTCCTTCATTCATTATTTCAAGTCGAGAAGAAAAAAAGGCCCTTTTCTCTATGATTCATCCTGCAGGGAACACATCCAATTCTAGCTTTTTATTTCCTTCTTTTGCACCCAGACTATTGTTTCCCTGGGTAGATGTCCGTATACATAGGTATGTATGTGCATGTGTGCATATGATAGGGTGAGTAGAAGGGGTGAACAGGATTTGTTTGGTGCCACGGTGTGGCTGGCTCAGTACGCACCTCCTCCCTTCCACATACTCACACACGAGCTCATTCTCGTAAATTATCCCAAATCTTAATGATAACAATGGTAATAATCATAATAAGGCTCTGCATACACACACACATTGCCTCATCACATTTGAGCATTAATTTCTTCAAGTCCCAAACATAGGCATGATTGCCACCCATTCCACTGCCCACACATTGTCCCGCTCCTCACATCCTCACTATATTACTTTTTCTCTCTATACCAAATTGACCATCATTATGCACATGGAGTTTAAAAAAAAATTCTTCCCTCCACAATGACCCTTCTCGTCCTGTTTGAAAGACAAAAGTCCCCCAAATGTACAACCCAACTCCTGCCGCTCTCAAATTGTATGGGCACTATATACAGAATGGGAAGATCCGGTAAAACCCCCCTGAAAAAACATTTTTTTTGGTGGTCCTATTACTTTAAACATAAGAAGGCGGAATGAAGGTAATTATTTTTTCAAATGAATTTTATATGAACCCAGCTTATTTTCTTTCCAATTGTATGACTGTACTTATTATCCTCTCATTAGACAAGCTTATAAATAACTCTGGGACAGGTGAAGGGAGGCACGTGCCGGGAAATGGACATACATATACATACATACACGCATACATTACATCATTGTCGCAGTCTACTGTTCCATTTCACTGGTTTGTGAAACAAACGTGGGGGCTGCATTACAACAACCAAGCACCACAATTTGTATGGACATTTCGGAGTGCAATTGGCGAGCTCATTTTTATCGCGAGAAGAGAAAGATCTAACGAGGACAAAAATACCTGCGATTAACATCCGGGAAAAATAAGCAAAAATTACAGATCGGTCAAAGAAAAGGGAAGACAAAACAGAGAAATCGAAAGACAACTGAACAGAATAGGAAGAAAAAAGGACAACACAGAAACGAGAGAAAATCAGAAAAAAGACAGAAAGACAGAGAAAAAAGAAAGACAGAAAACAAGGAAGCAGATCAAGCAACTGAAGGAGAAAAATGTGGTGAAGAGAAACGGAGAGAGAAAAGGGCGTGACAGAGTAAAATTGAGAGAGAAACCGAAAGAAAACTGCGCAAAATAGAAAGAAGAAAGAGCAAGACAGAAAAGAGATAAAAACAGAAAAAGACAGAAAACAAGGCAGCAGAGCAAGCAACTGAAGGAGAAAATTGGGATGCAGAGAATGGGAGAGAGAAAAGGGAATGACAGAGGAAAATTCAGGGAGAAAAAGAAAGGCAGGAGCAGAGAGAAAGTGATAAAAAGGAGATTGACAGGCAGAGGAGAAGGGATGGAGGCAGAGTGAGAATAAGAGAGGCAAAGGGTTGAGGGAGAAGGGAAAGGCAAACAAGTTGGCTCATCATAAGGAAAGTACATTGTCAAAAGTTTTGATACGGAGACGTAGTTGTTTGAGATTGATTTATTAATTTCAAGAAGAGATAGAGATACCTCAAGAAAAAATGCTTGGAATACTTCCATCTTGCAGAGAAGTCAGTCTAGATTTTTGATTCAGTTGACACACTCTCCTTCCCCTCCGCCTCTGTCGCTTCAGATATCGTGACATTTATTCGCCTATATCTACACACTGAAGACAGCCACGCATATAAACATGGACATTCCTCTCCATTCGCTGAATAATAAGCCTTGAGAGAGAAAAAAGCATGTGTCGTCGTGACCAAACTCTTCAAGCTTTTGCTGGGGAACACGGGAGATTGCAAAAAGCAAAAAAAACACAGAGACTTTTTAAGTACATGGGGGAAGCAGTGCCTTTAATCGTATACAGAATGTGAGGAGAGGATCAGGAAAAAAATCAAAACAGTTTCCCGAGCACGGCATGACGACAATATCCACAGAGTTTACATACAGCCTTTGGAATGCAATTGTCATATTTTTTACGAATGCAACGTTCGTTGATCTTTTGCGTAGAACACGCATAGGAGAAGTAATACAAGTGTTGGTCGAATGGAATGCTCCGTAAATATTTGTCCCCGCAGTTTTTGTTCATCTTAAAAGAAATATTTGCATGTCCATGAAAAAAATTAGGTGCCCAAATTGTATAGCACGTGACGTTGGTGAATTAATTACAATCGTACCAATAATATTGACTGGCGAAATTTTCTTTACCAGAAAATCAATCCCGTTCCTCTTGATTCTTTGGATATAATGCGAACTTCAGCAAATTCCTTTGCAAAAATGGTAGATTATTTGTCAATTTCCGCACTTTTCCTGCAAAAATCTGGTTAACGGACTGAAAGGAAAAAAAGATTGTTGGATTTTCTCGGAATTCACCGAGAGAATGACAGAAAGAAAAGGGAGATTCTCATCTAATCTCCTTGGGGCGGGTCCTCCTACACTACAAAGGCTATTGAAAAGTTTGGTAAAAAAAATTCCCGGAAGATGTAATGGTGAAGATTCAGTTTATTTGTCTTGGACTTTTTCTCTCTGGAAACAACACCAGCTCTCCAGCAATTCCAGCAGCACTCTCTATCTCCCCACGAATGTGCAGGAGACAAGAGAAAAGAGCCAGAATGAAAAGAACTTGTTGAAAGACGAGGGAAATAAAAGCTTCCCAATCCTGTCCTTTAATTCTAATTCAAGGATCAATTCCCATTTTTTTTCAAAAAGAAGAAAAGGAAATCGTGGAGGCAATCGCCAAAAGATTCTTAAAGGCAACAAAACGTGGTTACTGAGAGCAACAATGAATTTGGGGGATATACATATACGTATATATAAGTGCGAATGGCGAAGAATTTCCTTTCCACGAATTCTTGTTTCTCGTGAAATGAAGAGGATCTGCAAAGCCAGGGAATCTCTTAAGAGATTGGACGCATAGTTATTTTCCGGTAATTGACGGTGGAATGTGTTCAGGAACGATTTCTCATCCTTCCCCATTTCCTCCATTTCACAAGCTTCCCTTTCTCAAGGCATCAAGGCATTACCCCACATTTTCCCCTCACTGGCCCACTGACAATTTGGTTTTTCTTTAAATTTGTATCCCCAATAAAAGGCAGAACACAGTGGGTCGTTGTTACAGACTGTCATAATCTCCGGATTCGGCCTCCAATAAAGGAATTATAATAATTTCATAACTCTTTGGACTTTGTGCAAGACAAACATTTGTGCGAAGAGAAAGTAATTCCAACAGGATTAAACAGTTGTATGGAAGAAATTAGCCCAAATTCCCATGGAATCATTCTGGCTACCAACAACATTCCTTTTCATCTATTTGTCTTGTGTGACTTCTTTTTTTTTTATTGTTTTAAAAACATTACCCTTTGTTTGTCTTTTTGATATGTGATACGTATGTACGTGGTGTGTATGGAAGTGCGGGGAAACGGAGAACGACACTCTTTCATTGTAAGACACATCAAGTGATTTAAGCCTCTCAATGGTTGTAATAATGTGAGTAATTATGATCGTCTCTGTATAAGGCTGCTCTTAATGGTCCCTCAACTCCCCAAAATTGGTAAATACAAACACATTATGCGTGTAAATGTATGTGAGCGTGTAAATCCGCAAAAATTAATTAACAGCTTGAGAGCTCATTAATGCATAATTAAGCGTAGCATTACCAAGGATGGAGAGCACGAGGAGGGACGCTGGTGAGCTTTCCCAGCTCCCTTCCGAGGCTCTGCAATTCACACTTGGCCCCATCTTATTTGAGATGATGAGGAGGAAGACAAGAGAAGAGGACCGGGATGAAGACAAAACGGCAATTCCAAAGTTCCGGAGAGAATCCTGCATGTTTAGAAAGTGAAAAAGGCAAGGAGGAATGAGTGCAGTAAAGGAGCCAGGGGAGAGACAGAATGGGAAGAAAGAGACGCAAGTGGAGTTAGATAGAATGTGTGGAAAACGACCAAGGGTTAGAGAGAAATGGATAAAGAGAGAGATAATTATAAGGGCAAAATAAAATAGGAAGAGGAAAGTAGAAACAGAAAAAAGGAGAAAGTCAAGAAAATGAAAGAGCGGAAGGTAAAGAACAAAAAATGGAGAAAGAAAGCAAGGTAGAAAGTGAGAAAGGACAGGTAAAGAAGGCTAAAGAGAGAAAAGAGAGGAACAGAGAGAAAAAGAAAGGAGAGAAACAGAGAGAAAGGAAGGCTAAAGAGAGAAACACGGCTAAAGAGAGAGAAAAGAGAGAAAGAAGGCTAAAGAGAGAGATAAGAGAGAAAGGCTAAAGAGAGAGATAAGAGAGAAAGGCTAAAGAGAGAGATAAGAGAGAAAGGCTAAAGAGAGAGAAAATAGAGAAAGGCTAAAGAGAGAGAAAAGAGAGAATGGAAGTCTAAAGAGAGAGAAAAGAGAGAATGGAAGTCTAAAGAGAGAGAAACGAGAGAAAGGAAGCTCAAAAGGACCCACGGAGAGAATTCCAAGAAAAAGAGGACAAAAGCTGAAGAGGAAGGCCTAAAGAGAATCAATTAAATTGGATGGAGTGGACTGAGAAAGTGAGAGGAGAAAGAAGGAGATGATAGAAGTAAATGTGAGAAGGAAGAGAAAGAGACGAAGAGATGAAGAGACGGAGTGTTGGTGAATAAAGGGATAAAGTGTTACCACACACGATCTCCCGACACCCATGCTGCTGCAGTGCCGAGCCCTTTTAAGGGCACTCAGCCAATGACTCATTCATCACATCTCTCGCATACGTGGGAATCTCCCCACAAGACAGTAATGGATGATGAGTTTAACCGGAGTAATGCAGTGTAAATTGAATATTTAAAAAATGAAGAAAAGACTCTACATTTGTGACTCAAATCTTTGACTCTCCTTCATTGTTCTACGTCCAGACTACTCACTTACCACACATTCTCACTCCCTCCTCAGCAATCCCTCTGCCATACTCCTGACTGGGAGAAAATTTTGTGAAGAAGAAGGCCATTACATGTCGCATTATTTACCTGGTTATGTGGCCCTTGCAACCGTGAAATCAATTTGGGAGACCTAACATTTGTTCAAATATGGTCAAAGCTCCTCTTCTTCTCTCATTCTCACACAGTTTTGTTCGAAATCATGTTTTCCCCCGTCACTCCTCCGTAAACCAAATGATTGTCTTGCAAAAATTTATTAGAATGATCAGTTGCTTTTGTGCGGCATAAACTAGCCCTGTCGTAAATAGGGCTGAGGATCCACGGGAAAACTTCTTTCATCTGCCCACCACTTTTTCTCACAGATTTCTCTACTGGTTCTCACTCAGCAGCTACTCCAACCTCGTTTATGCAAATGTCCATCTAGACGATGGCTAATCGTTCACTCCAAAGCCATTTTTTTCGAGTAGGATGGATTAATCACGGTGGGATTTGTCGCGGAAATAAATTCCATTCAAAGCATTAGCCTTGGCTTGTTCCCATAAAATTTTGCCTTTGAACGAGATGATATTTCCCATAAAATTCGTCTGTAGCATGTCCATAGAATCTTCTACAAAATAAAGCTATTGAAGCAATATGAAATAAGTCTAACATCGAAACTTTATTTTGCAGAAGGAAGAAAACAGTTCTTATAGACGACTTTCCTTCATTAAGCTGTTTCTGAAGACATCTCGCTTTCTCGCTCTCTCTCGCTCTCTGTCTTTCTTTCTCTCGCTGTCTCTCTCCTATTTCTCGCTGCCTCTCTCACTCTTCCCTGCGCTTCCTGTTCCTCTGCGTGCTTCTCATCTGGCTTTCTCCATCTGTCTGTCTCTAAATCTTACTCTTTTTCTCTCTTAACTTCTCTCTTTCTTACTCTTTTTCTCTCTTTATTTCTCTCTCTGTCTAAATCTTACTATTTCTCTCTTTATTTCTCTCTCTGTCTAAATCTTACTATTTCTCTCTTTATTTCTCTCTCTGTCTAAATCTTACTCTTTTTCTCTCTTAACTTCTCTCTCTCTCTGCTTTCCCATTTCATTCTGCACAAAACTCTCCTCCCATTCGCTGTCTATGAATTGTCCCGGTCATAAATTGGCTGGGTAGAGAGAGGAGAACTACCCATGACAGACTACTATAGGAGCAGGTTAAAACAAATATGATGATGCTCAAAAGGAAACCGTGGTCATTCCTGCAAATGGTGTACTAAAATGCTTGAAGGTAGAAAAAAAGGAGAAGAAGAACAATAATCATTTGAGTTGTAATTTGTATTAAATTGCGAATAAATACATGGGAGGAAGATAACATTTCGTATAGAGATGAAAAAAATCCTCATTGTCATCCCATTGTTATGCATAGTAGTTCACATCACTTGAGATGGATGGAGGGAATGAGATAGACGGCTGAAAGTATGTAGCTATACAGAGTATCCTGTCTCTATATATGTAAATATCCTGGGATATATCCCAATGAATATGGTACTGTTTGCGCCGTTGTTGTTGATGTTGTTCTCATTGTGTTGATTTTTCCTTCCCCATCCAAGTAAATTGAATGGAGAATGGAAGGGGAAAAGAAGAGAAAACAGGCTCTGGGTCTCGCAATAGAGTCAAAATGTGTTCAAGTGGGAGGTTTTTTGTAAAAGTAAAAGACTTTTCAGATAAGATTTACGGGTCCATTAGTTTTCATTGTTTCATTTGTTATCTTAAAAAGAAGAAGAAGAAATGAGAAGAAACAAGGGTTGGTGCTCGTCATTGGGAGATTGGAAATGTTTATTTAAATGCAAAATATTTCTCTCTCTCTGGTGCGCCTGGGAGTACTACTACGGTATATTTAAGCAAGTAAAATACGTTTTGGAGGAGGACGAGTATGTCTCATATGCCGTGCTTCATACTCCTACGTTCTGTGCATTACTATTACTATACAAAAATCCTGATTTACTAGTGTCTACAAGTTTCTTTTAACTCCATTGGACCGTTCCACTCGTGTCTATCTTATTTCTCTCTTTCTCTCTCTCTCCTGCAAAATTATTTGTCTTCATAGTCTTTAATTCAAATCCTTTCATTTCAATTTCAATTTCTCTTCTCTTTTCCATACTGACAACGCTCAGTTTGATGTGGGTAGCGGATTTTCATCAGTCCAAATATTTTCTCTGGCATTTCCATTACTTTTCACATTTGAAATTTTTTTTGTCCAAATTTCCTCATAAATCCCACATTTTTATCCCCACTGGCGGCATCCTTTTTATAAATCTTGGTAGGATGAGCCTGAAATAAATGTAAATAATAATATATAAATAAATACATACGTGTATAAATAATGTAGCGGGCAAATTTAGTGTAAGCACAGTTTTCCTACATGTGTGGATGCACTTATTTTATTCTGGGAGAATGCACGGAGATTTGAATAAAAAAAAGAAGGAAGAGTCTCACACACGGAGCAACAATGGGAGAGTGGACCATAAATATGGTAAATGCGGGAGAAGGACAGGAGGATAAGGAGAAATGGGTGACATTAGTGCGTATTAGTGAGTCTTTCATATTCAAAGAGAGAGAGAGAGAGAGAGAGAGGTGATATTATAGGGCATAGGGAAGGACCGAGAGAGAGAGAGCGAGACAGAAAGGATAGAAGTTATAGCATTGTTGGTCATAAATTGCGATTGTGCCGTCAGTCGTCTCCTCTCTGTCCAGTTGACATTGGTCTCTTGCCAGCCAAAGCTTTTTGTCATGGAAAGGTGCGTGCATATGAGCTTTGGGGATTTAGACGAAGCCTTGAAGCAATAGGTCATCTCCCCCCAAACTGACCCACACCCCGAGCCGGCTCTATATGTCTTGCTGAAATGTGAATAATTTGAAATATTCAAATAAATAAGCAATTAAGGTCTCTTTATTATGACGTGTTTCGCTTCCTACAATGAGGTCTCTCATGAATTTTAATGAATTATTATCATTCCCCCCACATTATTATTTATTCATTCTCACAAGCCCTCACAAGAGTGTCTTAATTATCTTGACACACATTTTATACAATAACCCCACCAAATTTCTGTTTTGACAATGGCTTTCCTCAAATTGTCTGTCTTCAAAGAGTCAAGCCTACTTATGTACGCATTAAACTGTATTTACGGGGAATTCCTCTCAATTGTTTTGGGGATTTATTTTTCCGACAGACAGAGAGATTTTTGAGGACAAGAGAGAAAGGCTCTGTGAGATGCTTACCGTCGTACGTATGCAAAAGTAAATGAAGTAAATGCCACCCACTTCTGAGGCCTGGACATGTCTCAAGAACGGCTGAAGGTCGTTTGGGGAGAAATAGAAAAGTGGAGAGATTGGAGCGACACACTTCGACAATGAAGTGAGAAATCCGCAAAGGAGACACGTCATTCCCTCCTGATCTTCACCCACTTGGAGAGTTTGTCAGGAACACATTCATTCTCATGTGCAAAGAAATCTAAACTTACAAGGAGAATCACACCTCGTCATTGAATGGCCAGTTCCTGGCTCTATGGAAGCTCTAAAATCCCTTGGCCATAAGGCCAACACACCTGTGCTAGACATGAAAACTAGTCTGCTGATCTCTGATCTGTGTAAGAGGAGTCTTCCATGATTATGCAAGAACCAGTAACCGCAAAGGATATGAAAAACAATTGCTGCCAAAGAGTACCACAAAAGGCAGTTGTGAATTGGAAGGGGAAACAAAAGAGAGAAAAGGAACTATAATGCTGATCAGTGCAAGAAAGAACAGAGACAAAAAAGCACGTGCCACATGGTAGTATTTTTTTTATGAAGAAAAATACAAGGATAGATCAATGAAACTGTGGCACAGATTGTCTCAAGGTACTCTAAGGAAAAAAATATCGGTGAACTCGTATTATTAGAGGTCGTCACAAGTGCCAGTGATACATTTGGGAAAAAGGGTTAGGACTTGCTCAAAAAAAGGTCCATAAAAGAGAAACAAATACACATATAGGGGAATGACATTATGTTATGATGCTGCAGCAGAAAAAAAAGAACCGCTCAGTCACTATATGGTCCTCACATTTTTTACAGTGTATTCTAATTTCCTTTGCCCGTACAAGGAGCCACGATGAGTAATAGGAGACTTGACCATTGTCTGTAGTGCAAAATTGCGCTTTTTTCCCTTTGTAGGGGGTAAAAAAAACATTATTATAATTGTCATGATGAATATTATTAGGATGTAATATTCATAAATTA
Organism: Disparrhopalites patrizii; assembly: GCA_034698585.1. Lineage (NCBI taxonomy): Eukaryota > Metazoa > Arthropoda > Collembola > Symphypleona > Sminthuridae > Disparrhopalites > Disparrhopalites patrizii. The sequence continues at coordinate 25,758 of JAQGBT010000964.1, read as the reverse complement.
TTGACTTTTATCATATTTGCCTTTTTTATTTCAAACTACAAAAGGGAAGGCATGAATGTGTGTATTTTTAGATGGTCCTTTTCTTTATATAAATGAAGTGCTGCCAGTACAGAGAAAAGCAAGGTTTGGGATAACCCTGATCATCCGATGTCTGGAGGAATCCCAGACACCTTTGGTTGACTTGAAAGATGTTTCTTGACATGCGTGGGGATATAATGGGAACGATTAGTAATTTGAGAGAGGGAGATATTGTGGGGTGGAAATAAAAATAATGGATTTTCTTTGTTCCGAAGGCAGCTGGATGACAAGAGTGCGGACGTTCTGGCCACGGACTGAGTGCGTTGAGTGAAAGGTTGAGACACTTTAATTAACCTGACCTGACCTATGATAAAAGTTGCTAGTTTCCCTCTCTCTCACTTTCCCTCAACCCTCCCTCTCGCCTCTAATTAAACTTGTTGTCATGGTCTTAATCAACTCCAGAGTCCGTCATGTTCTTTTTGGGGATATCAGACATGACTCAAAAAAAGCGCCGAGCACCTTTCTCCTTAGCTTTGTCTCTCTCTCTCTCTATTTATCGGCTTTTTTCTTCCTGTTTCTCTCTCCTTTCTTTCTGTGTCTCTCACCATTTCCTTCAGAGATCTCCATTCGCTCCCTTCGCGTCTCTCCTCCGTCTCCAATCTCCCTCGCCCATCAAAAGGGAAAGAATGGGAAAACAATGAGAGGCTAACGAGTCGTGGCTCGAGTCGCGTGCCTCTCGGTCACGCTCCGTTAACTCGTCGTGATTTGGGCATCAAAGTCACTTTGTTTGTGCTCGTAACGTCATGTGTGTATGCTCACTTCTGAGCTTGTAACATGGAGGTAGATAATGAATGCACACGCATGTTGTCCTCATCCCTGTTTTTTCCTCCAACTCTTTCCACAATGTATTGTGCGGAAGGGAAGGGAAAGGAGTGGGCAATTTAATTCCTCTCAATCACTTTCCATACATATTAATATTATTGTTATTACCTCCTCCGTGGAATCACCTCAATAGTTTTAGTATTATATTGATCCCTTTGAGACCAGCCGCCTTTAAGTGGCCGTGCGTAGTCATTTATCCCTTGGTGGGTTTAGGGCTGATATATGATAAACATGACAATTCGGAGAAAAAACAAATTGGGGTGAGGAGGGAAAGGGAGAGAATGGGAGAAAAACGTTCTGGCGTCTAACCTCCATTTTGTGTTCTTAATACACCTTCAAAAGGCATGGATTCCGTTTATTTTGCTTGCACCTGAAGGGAACTTATGCTTGAGTGTTGATCTTTGAGTAGTACACAAAATCTGTTTGTTTTTCTCCCATACAAACACAGGATTAACTTGAGAGTGTTTGTGACTTGGGAGAAATTGGATGGAGCGGATTTACGGTGAAAGTACTCAACTCCAGGAACTGGAAATCTCTCCGGGCGAAGGAATTGCGGAACTGAAAACTGAACCTGGAAGAGTTCAGGCATTTCGTCCACACATATCTACTTTTCTCATTGAGCACCATCCACCCAGAAGGGAAAGGATCTCTGAAACAATTTTGGAGACAGGTCGAACCACATGTCACATCGTTCTTCATCTTCTCCATCTTCGAATGTTTTGATTTGGTCCGAATTTGGATTTTTTTGCGAATCTGCCGGCAAGTCTAACGCAACTCTTGTTAAGGAAAGTCGGAATAAGTGACAAAAATTTCGATTTAGCATCCATTTTGGCACGATTTCTGGTCCCATTTGTGTGTCTGCTTGCATGTGTATAGACATGGATGTAGACGTGTCAACTGCTCAATCGTGTACCGATCTTATTACTGCTGATTTCACCCGTATGATTAAAGCCTTGGGCTTGCGCCATGTTCTTGGACGCTCAATTACATCTGCAATAATCCGAGGTTCAAAATGACTTTTATCTTTATATACAATTTATTACACATCTATATGACCACACTCCCATGAAATCTTTCGCATGCAGATGGGCAACCTCCCAAATATTTACTGGTCCTTCTTCCAAAGCTTCCGTTCGCGACGGCACATGAGCCATTGTTTTCTTTCTCAGACGGTTAAGAGGTTCTTTGTTGATTTTGGGACGGTGGAATGAGGAAAGCTCAAGGAGACCGGAAGATGCAAGGAGTAAGAGATATTCAGAGAGAGATTAGAAAGTCAACAAAGGGAAAGACGTAAAGGCTTTTTGCAGTTAATTCTAGCCGACAGACGGACGTGGATGTATGTACGTTATGTAAATTCTCAGTATTTCGAGCAATCTTCAGTTTTTTTTGCAAATATTTGCAAACCCTACAAGAACTTTATCTTGTGTGACAATCGAGTATTTATTTCTTGTATGCATGTGCATGCACACACGCGTTATGTGTGCATTTCTGATTTGACCTTCGGGTTAATTTTCTGAAAGAAGTGCAGTGCTTGCACAGACATGATGTTGGCAGATGATTAAAAGGATTTCCTTCAAAAACTCTCTAGCCGTGTGACAATTTTTTCTGTCAAACTGTCGCAGGAATAGCTCCAAACAGAAATTGCGTTGTCATAATCTGTGTGATTCTCTGCTTATTATGCCTGAAATTCTCTGGAACACGTGATTATTCTGGGAAGTGGGAAGAGCCAGACCATGCAAACTGGATCAAGAATCTTAATGTAAAGGGAAACACGTCCTGTGAAAATTCGCGCATTCCCACGACATTTGACCGGTTTTTTTCTGGTCCAAGACATATGAAACTATATTGATGTTGTGTATTAAAAAAATAGAAGAAATGGAGAAACTGTTTGGCGTTTGGATCACGGCGGGAGAACTCAGCAAGACAGCACCCTACTAAGACGGCGGGGTGTCCTTTTTTTTGGGAGTCCCATCAAATGCCCTCCAGGGCTAGGGACCTTCTCCTATCTGCTTACCTTCTAAACCTTTGTTTGCTCTTTTTTCCATAAAGCCCTCTCTCTCTCTCCCTCTCTTCATATTATATCATTCCCTTTACAAATTCGAATTCTTATTATTGTATATCACCAAAACTTCATTAAGTTTCTTCCCGTTTGAATAACACACATAAAAATTCAGAATGAAAAACAACTTTACCCACTTATCATCTGTATTTACGGCAAGACGTACAATATCACTCATTGTAATAATCATCCTCATGTGGCTATTCCATCTCTTCCATTTTCTCATTCAGACAGAAAAACATCTCATGGGGCAAAGCTTGAAGCAATGCTTGAATACAAGATGGAATAGGAAGAGCCATCCCAGAAGATGACACTGGAGACACAAGGCATAATCTGTATTTTATATCAACTCGTTTGCATTTTGATTACCAACTCTCCAAATCACTGGAGGATAAAATGGTGCATAAAATCAACTATAATTCCGTCCAACCGGACTCCATATTTCGTCCCGACTCTCATCTCTTCTCTTGCAAGGTCCAATGTTATCAGCAGAGCAAATATAAACAGGTACGGCGGAGATTGTGCGCCGTCAAGCCAGTAAATAGTGGGCAGGAGGACGAGGATATAAAATACATGCAAATTCATACCTTCAACACGCTTACGAATGCAGAGAATCATAAAGCAGACCAAGAGATAACTGGCACCTTGTCGTGTAAAGGTAGTCCCCATAAAAACCAGGACATAAAAAACGGGGTATTTTTATCATTTTTGACTGTGTAATAGGATGAAGACGGCCCATGGGCGGAGGGGAAAGCAGAGGGAAAAAGTTGTGCGAAACTGAATGAAAATGTGGACAAGAGCTGAATTGAGGATCTGACAGGTTGTCGGCTATATAAAAAGTGTTCGTGTTGATTTTACACTATAGGGAACACAATGTCTAGCCAGGCCATTGTGTGTGTGTGTGTATTGTGCCTTCCACATACAACTTTTCAAATATCACACTGTCCTTCTCTCTGCACAGGATGTACGCATATCACAGTGCATTCGGGAGAACCACGAGCCGTTGAGGTAAGCCGATGGTCTCTGACGATAAGAGGGGAAAGGGAGGAAAGGGAGGAAAGTGCGAAAGGAGAGGGAAGAGTTTGAGACAGAAAAGGGACAGAGAGGTTTCTTTAGAGAAAGGGAGAGAAAGAGGAGGGGGAGAGCGAGAAAGGGGAGACAAGGAGAGAGGGAAGGCGGAGGGAGAAAGAGAGAGAGAGATGTAAATTTTTGTAAGGATCCGCAGAGTCCTTCTCATAAGCAACAACGAGCATTGATCAAATTACAAATGAAAATATCTTTGGACAGGTCGGACCAAATTTGCTCCGTCATGCCGCCTACTTTGAGGAGAGTCGGAGGGAGAGAGAGAGAGAGAGAGAGAGATTGATATCGGATACCCACACTTACTTTCATCCTTCCCCCTCAGCCCCTCACCCTCATCATCTATTAATATCATGAGACATTCCTAATCATCCATGTAATACGCCTGGTCTCCATGTATTGAAGTGCAAAGGACATGGCAGAGGAGGAGAGGGAGATGATGAAGAAGAACGTGTTTGCAACTTGAGAGATTTTTTCTTTTACTTATTATTAGTAATATTATTTCCTGTAGCAATACCCACACACACTCCCAGCCACAAAAAGAGTGTCTCGGGAGATTTGTTTGAAAAATTTCAAGACATTTTATATTCCCAGCTGGCACATGCTGCTCTCACTCCTTCTCGTTTCCCCTCTATCTCTCTCTGTCTCTCTCTTTCACTCTCTCTCTCTTTCTCGCTCTCTCTGTCTCTCCCTTTCTCGCTCTCTCTCTCTGTCTCTCTCTCGGTCTCATATACCACACGGTGCATTGCCACCCCGGTGGATCCATCTCTTCACAAGGTGTGGGGAGTTTTTCTCTGCGATATAGGCCAGGAAATGAATCAACCAGTCTAAAATTTATTGGCTCACTCCCCCATGACGAAGATGAAGAAAAAAAATAACAGTCCTTGAACCTTTTTCACTCTCTCTTTCCATATGATTATTATGATAATCTTGTAAATGATATTTTTGGGTCCTCATCTTACAAGCGGCTTAGGTGTGAGCTTTTCTCCTCCGTCTGCTGGTTTACGGGAGAGATTTGGGAAAAAAATAACAATAATGGAATCTGTAACACGGAACAATTTACAAGGTTCACATTTTTCAAAGTTGGTAATTATACAAAAGCACTTTTAAAAGCTTTTCATTTTTTTTTCTACCTCAAGAAAAAAATCCGTGGAGGAATATTCATCTCCATCCCATGAATTCCCTCCTCTTTGGAGGTATGGATGAGAACGGCATTGATGATGATGAGGAGGTGGATGATGATGATGAAAAAGAAGGAGAGACATTCAAAAGTCGCGTTGATAAGGCCCATTGATTGTTCTCTCTCCCAGTGTGTGTGTGAGTGCGTTCCTAGAGAATGTGTTTGTGTAAAAAGAAAATAAGAATTGCATCATAAGAAAAAAAACCGTTTGAAAATCATCCACGTGTGTCTTAACAAACAAAAATGGTGTACATGTTCTTAACGTGATCATAATGGAATCAAGTATAACTTTTTCAAGTGTCTTTCACGATCTCTTAGGCAGAGCACAATGATGCGGTGGACCCAAAAGCCATAAGTTACAGTAATGACCAAACTTTTCCTCTTCTCACACACACTCTCTCTCTCTCTCTCTCTCTCTCTCTCTCTCTTCCCTCCTCTCCAACACATACACAATAATTATAAGCGGAATGGTATGAAAAGAAAATTAAGGGGATGAGATTACTCTCATAATGGGACTGTAGCTTTTATGTAATCCAATGGGAAGAGATATGCTCTCTCGCATTAAGTAATGCAAAGAGGAATCAGACGGAGGGTGAGAGAGGTTGAAAGGTAAATAGAAAGAGACGGGGAGATGGACACCGGGAACGAGAAAGAGTGAGAGACTTTCGGGAGATTTGACAGGAAAGGGGAAAGAGAAAGAGAGTGTATGAGAGTCAATGTGCTGTGGAGGATTTAGTAGAGAGCTAAAACAATGATTCCGACATGCATAGACACATAATCACCACACAAAACAGAGGCTTTTACATAATAAAATAGCACGGCCCCAACGTTTATTTAGTGAAAACGAACGGTCACTCTTTGGAAATGGGTCGAGCTAATCCTATTATTTACGTGAAAGCAGCATCCTCCGCAAAAAATGTCTTGTGATGATGCCTTCAACGACACTCACAGAGCCAAATCACACAATGTATGCATGTAAATGGTTGGAAAAACAATGCTTTTTCTCTGTGCCGGTGACGCAGTTGCTTGTATAAGAGCCGTATACTGCATAGGGATGATGTGGTCAAACTAATGTACTTAATAAAGGTATATATAGGATCTTTTGGTGGTGGGAAGAGGCTCATTTTCAATCCTCCACGTCCTCCTCAGGCTCTCCGAGCTCATTGTTGAGAAGAAATGTGTGTCTTCTCCCTGTCATCCGCACAAATAATTACAGGGAATGCCGTGCCATTAGGAGAGAACAAGTACACCTTGGCGAGAGCGTTTGTTGTTCCAAACAATAATCATTATTATTACTTCTAATTTTAATCTCCGGGAAAAGGGGAAATATTTCCTCTCACATTTTCTTTACAATAAAATTTTCTCTTTCTCTCTCTTTGTATATTTCCGTCTCGTTTTTGTTGGGGCCCTTCAATCTGTGTACTTTCACATTTCTCTCTTTTAACCCTTCTAGCTCCGAAGTCCATGTTCCTCCTTTATCCTTACCAAATTCTTCTTCAAATTTAAAAAAATCAATTTTCGCCTTCGTTTCGTTCCTTAGCTGCATCCTCCACGTATCTGATGATAATTTGCTGGTGAGAAAGAAAGGCTAGGAGTGAAAGAGTTATTTTTTTTTTCTTTATCTATTAATTTATGCACAGGGTCACTTCAATTACTCTCTTGAACGATGAGCGTCTATGCGTAAAATTGCATTTGTATCTCCGTATGGTTTCTATATAAGAAAGAGAGGAGAGAGAGAGAGAGAGAGAGAACCCTGTCACCATTTAATGTGAGTGTAAATAATTATGAGAGAAATGTAAATGATAGGAAAGTTGTAGCTACTCGCTAGAATCGCTTGGCTACATAGTGGTTGTGATTTTTAGACATGGGAACCTTTTTAAAAACGTGAATATATACGTATGCACACGAGGCTTAATGAGAGGGAGATGTTGCTCCAGAGGAAGATCATAAATTATCTTGGAGGAAATTTCCCATCAATCGACGCCATGGAAGTGCTGAGGAGTGCACGGGCACTCGAGATGACAGTAATAATTATGGGTAAGTACTTCTTTGAAGCGCTGTAGTAGTAGCTTTTTAAGTCTGTTAAAATTCTGGATGGAATCGATGAACATAATATATGAATCCATCTGTCCTCTCACCACTCACCACAATGCCCAATCCTATCCGCTAATATCTTCATTATTCTCCCCTAATCTCTCCCTTTGCAAAACCATTTCCATCTAATGGCAACTGGTCATTTCCAGCATTTTTTCCCTTCCGTCCATCCATTTGCTGGTCTGCTCATCTTTAATCTTTATTGGATTCCAATTATCATTATTATTATGGCTTTCCACGTAACTACTCAGCCAGTAAGGGGATGAGGTTTGGCTGTACAAAGTTAAGCTTTTGTATTGTCGGGGTTGAACGAGCACTTTAGTGTTTATTCGCCTTCATTTCTATAGGCATTATACATATATTTGTTTTGCAGTTTAACGTTTAACCCCTTCTCGTTTTCAGCACTTTAAATATCTGTAGAAAATACGAAGGAATTCTTTGAAAAATGTACGGGAATTTTGGAGGGAAGATGACAAGGACCTTTTGTGAGTCTCCAAAAGGGATGTATTCATGATATGGGCCAGGACACGTGCTGTATGCCTCCTCGAAAAGGAATGTGTTGGAAACGGTGGAAAGTAGGTGGCCAGTATGGATAAACAAATGTGTCTTCATAATTCCTTCACCCTCCTCCTCTCATATTTTACTCAGGGGAAAAGACAACAAGAACAAAAAAATAGTGCTACGGAATTTCCAACTGGAGATTCCAAGGAACTGTGGAATTCCTGGAAAGGAGAAGGAGACGGAGAGAGGAAATAAGTGTGAGAGACATAAAGAAGGGAGGAAGAGGAAGAAGCTCCTTGGAGGTAAAAAGGGGATGACACCACGATGACTATTATGATGACCCTGGTGACGAGTCTAAGTTACACGCAAGTTGACAACCTTCGTGTCATAAATTCCCTTTGCACACGGCTCTGGTCATGGCTGAGTGTTTTTTGGAGAGAGAAAAAAAAATTGAGACGAAGGAGTAAAAAAATACGAATGAGGAAAAATTCTTGTTGTGTACTACGGGGCGATGCTATAAGGAAATGCTTAGGATAATGAATGGTGCAAAAAATGTTGTCGCCCCACTGACATGCTACTTGATCAAAAAGTCCTCTTTGTCCCTGCATCATACGCCTCTAACGTCCTCTCTCCCATCTCCTCTCTTCATCTCGTCCTCTTTTGAAGATGTGCACATCTCCCAGCTTTTTACATAACAGGAGAGAACCTTAACTTGTCCTAAATATTCAAAAATCTACCGAGAAGAGCGAGAGAGAGAGAGAGAGAGAGAGAGAGAGAAAGAGAGAGCGAGAGAGAGAGACGGAAGAAATGTGGATTTCAACACACATCCGGGAACCTGCCGTAGGGGTGAGAGATGCTCAGTATTATATTTCCACAGTGTCACACTCCGTGTTTTGTCACTTGGACATTTGTCTCCAATTTTTTTTTTGAGCCCAACAAATGCCAAGGTTTAGCACATATCCAGTAATAAGGACCTACACACATATGTAAGTCCAGAGGTTGTCAGAATATCTCTATGCTCCCAGCAGGGAGACAATGCACAGTACAGTCAAAAAAGAGCGTACGATAGGTAAAACTTCCCCACATTGATTTCAAGTGGGAGTGTGTCCTCCTCAGCAGCTCGTGTATACCAATTCTATTGACGAAGTTTGGAAAGGCTATTTCTCGTTGGAGCAAAACAAAATATTATTTTAAAAAATTGACTCCTATGGCAGAACGTACATACAACTATTGGATGCTTTAGTGGAGGGCAAATGGTGGCGAAGAGGAGCGACATGAATAACCAACAAAGATGAGAGAGAGAGCAAGATCGAGAGAGAGCGAGAGAGAGAGAGCGAAAGAGAGAGAGCGAGAGAGAGAGCGAGAGAGAGCGAGAGAGAGAGAGAGCGAGAGCGAGAGAGATGCTGTAGAAGACACTGACAAATGGGTGAATTTAAGGAGGCAATTTTTTGAGGAAATCAGATACTACCTGTTCCCATCGACTCCCCACTGCGAAAAGGAGGAACATTTTCGACTTCACTGCCTTCTAATGATATTCGCCATGACTGACGGGGGCTCTGGGGGTCTGTCACACAACTTCGCAATCAACAAATCTTTCCACTTCTTTTTCCCTTCTCTCTCTCTCTCTCTCTCTCTCTTCTACTCCTTTTTTCGCTCCTATTTTCTACACTCACAGTATCCCTCTCCTAGCATGCTATCCCCATTTGTCCAAGGGAACCCTTTACATTCTTTGTCCCGTTTGTTCTGTAGAATTAAAAGAATACATGTTCGCTGCATTCTGGTGCCGTTTCCCAATGATCACAGATTTGTAAATGGCTCGTTACTAACCGCAGTAACTGGCTCGGGTCAAAAAATTGAAAAGTTTTTTTGGTGTAATTGCGACAATTTCTATATACAGGGGTTTCCAAGCTATGTCTCGAGATAACACGTCTTTAGCGAAAATCTTTTAGCAAAAAATCTGCCTTTGCCAATCACATAAAGTCACATAAAGTCGGGTGTTTGGATGTACTTATATGCATAAGTGGACAGTGGAGCTGTAGGACACATGTATCTCTGAGTTTCTACAGGAAATACGTGCGTGAGTGGAGAAGATGAGGTAGAAAGGGTTGAAGGCGGGTGGGAGGGGATGTGGTCGAGGAATTGGGACTATGCTGAGGATGGTGATTACAGGTTGTAAACACTATACAATGTATAGTCTAGCCGGGAGCAATCCACCAGTGTATTACATAGTGAAACGATCGTCGTGGTGAAACGCGGAAAGATGTTTCGAGAGAGAGAGAGAGAGAGAGAGAGAGACAGAGGAAGACAGAGAGAGAGAGACGGGGAAGGTATGCAAATATTATTATTTGCGAAAAACTTCAACTCGTCGGTGGAATGGTGGGTATAATTTTTCATGAACATCCTCCGTAATGTCTCCATCGCTTCCTTTTGGGAGGATCAGAGAGACGATTGCCCTTCATTTATTCCTCCGTATCTCTTCCATCTCTCTTCTGGCGGCTTCCTTTTATTCCTCGTCCCTTCCTTTTCTTTTTGCTCTTAAATGTTTTTTTTCTCTCTCTCACTCAATGTTGCAGCACCTTCCATCTTATTACCCACAGAGAGGATACGGAGGGAATTCCTGCGAAAATCTCCATTCTCTCTCTCTCTCTTTCTTCAGCTGTCCAAAGGCTTCTTTTGGTTTTTTTATTGGATCATTGAGGACATAACACGCCCACTTTGGAAAAACATTTCCCCCACAGACTCCCTCCCCGCACCACTCACTTGGATTCATGGATATAGGAACTACTATAGACGCCAACATGTGGTGGATGGAAGGGACACACGAAGCTCTATCTCCACTCCTCTGATGACATCCCGCTTAATGACTACCAACTAATACTTTGTGGACGGTGCAACAAGTCACTTAAGGCCATTAAAATCTCTTGCAAAACTCTCCCAGACCTCTTTTATTGCAGAAGAAGGGGAAAAAATCCTGTATTTACTTTCCCACTTTGTTTCCAGGGGCAAGAATATCCACTGACAAGAGGGACGATGCGGTGGAAAGACTCCCATCAAACAGTCATCCATCCATCGTATTCCTGTTATTATTATGAATATCATCATCAGTATTATCATTGGAGCTGCTGAGAAATCCAATACTTTTTCCTCCAAAAAAAAAGTTCTTTTACACACAGGCCTGTCAGAAAAAAATGGCAAACGTTAAAGGGGAAGATGCAGAAGAAAGAGTTGAAGAAGAAGAGAGATATGTTGAAAAAAGAGTTGATGAAACAAGCGAGTCATAAAAGGCTGATTACAAGTCCTGAACTGCCGACAGCCTTATCAGTGGTTGTGATTTCCAATTACCAGTATCAAGCGTAACATGAGTTCACCTTCAAAAAAAAATTGTATCTTGTGTCTCCCTCATTTTACCCTCACCGTGAAGACAAGCAAATGCTTTTGTATACATCAGCCATTTTTCCTAGAAAAACATGCTTTTTGGGGAGAATGTTTGCTGTCTCTGTTACGGCAGCAGTGAGCGAGACTGAGAGAAAATTAACAGAGAGAAAACGATAGAGACAGAGGAGAGATATGAAACGAGGGAGGTAGAGAGCAATTATGAAGAGTACAGCAAGACAGAGAGAGAGAAAGAGAGAGAGAGAGAGACAGAGAGAGAGAGAAAGCTTTACATACCCAGACAAAAAAAAGTTAGTAAGGTTGCATAAAAACGTGTTCAATTATTTTTGGCGTGGGCCAAAGCAATCTAATAGCTACCATCAAATCGTATTAGAAGATTAGTCCCACGCATTAATTTTCAAAGTTATGGCCTAGACACGCCCGATAAGCTCCCGCATGCAGGCAGGGGTCACCTCAGGAAGTCTCAGCATATGTATACCTCTGCTGTTGGAGGGACAAAGGGGATTCTAGAGGCGATGTACGACTCACCACACTCTTAGGTGTATCGAGACGAGAGGGAGAAAAACACATGGCGACCGCTCATGGGAAACGCTGAGAGTGGATACATTTCTTCCTTTATTATTATTCCTATAAGTATCATACGTTGCATTAATTCCAATCAGACGCATTATTGTCCCTTGCCCCATCGGCACCAAATTACTTTAGCCTTTTGTATTCCCCACTGAATTATGCCACTCTCGTAGAAATACTTCTGCTGCGCTGTAGTCCATTTTGTGTAGGTGCTCTACTCTACATATCCTTGTGACTATCAACATATCTTTTTTAATGCAACGAGGGGGGAGAGACAAGGAAAAAACGCGTAATCTGTACTTTCAAACTCATTCCTCCCATTGTATTGAAGGCTCCATGTCCTATAAGTGCTTTCCTTCAGGTTCTTCTTGGCTTTTCTCTCTCTCTCTCTCTCTCTCTCTCTCACTCTCTCTCTCTCCATACTTTACTTCCTTTTGGTCCATTCATTCTCTCGCTCCCTCGGAAGAGAAGTTTTTGGCCTCCTTCATCAGTCTGAGCATTTACTCCTTTCCTTTCACCTCTGAGAACCTGCCTTGTACCCTCAACTATCCCTGCATATGTACACATAGAAGAAATGTGTGTGTGGATTTAATGCATTAGTGCGAGGGGAGCGAGGTGACTTCTTGAGTCCACTTGTTGAGTCTATCTGCATTCTCCATCTGAGCACATTACCACACACTTCCCCTGCCTCTCATTTGATTTCCCTTCAAAGTCTGTCAATAAGCCACGGAAAGTTGGGATGGAGTGAGAGAAATAACTGGCCACTTACCTGCCTTCTTCCCCAACTTTCTATGAGAATTCCCTTTTCCCTTCTCTCTCTCTCTATCTGTATCTCTGTAGCTGTCTCCCTTTGATTTCCCCTTGAATCCCTAAGCCCTGTATGGCTCATCCCCAAGCATACTCGATAATACGAAATTTGTAGCCTTTGACCCCACTAGTTTATCGCTAAACATTAATCCCCGCATTTACTCAGCCAATCTGCTGGCCTAGCATGAGTTCTCACAGGAATCACTGGCAGCTCACTCGGGGATGCACAATGAAAGGCACAATGAAAGGCACAATTGCTCGTACAATATTTCTCGGATTAGTTTCAGGCCCTGTCAAAAGTGTACCAACAGGAGAGCTCGGAGACATTTCAAACTACAATCATCCTTTTATAATAATTCCCAGGTATGACACACATTTTTCTAGACGAATGAATGAGTTTAGGGCTGACATGTGGCTAAAATAATTAGTGTAAATAACATGTATCTGCACATGATATTTTTGGGAGTATTCTTGTGCAAAAACTATGGAAAGGGATTAGGTATTTGATGAAAACATGATCTGGCTGTGACGAAGGAGGAGACGACGCGATGAAAGAGTGATCAAAGAGAAGGAGAGAGAGACGGAGATGAAGTGCGAAAAAAATGACGTGACAATGTATGAAAAAATGCGTTCAAAACCTTCTTAATCCTCTCCATTGATGGTAAAAGGAATGAAAGGGAAAAGGGCTGTGATTTATATTATTGAAGGGGGAGGCAAGAGCTACCACACAAGAATAGAAGGGGAAAAAGGAACATGTGTTAGCACATGGCTATCTCCTATCATTGTTGTTGTTGGTTTTTTCCCTCGTGTCCACGGCGTCTCATTTGTTCGAAGGTGGTCATCATCAGTTGTTGTTGATTTTTGCAGCCACCGTTTGAACGGTGAAGGCGGAGGAGCAACTGTCATTGGAATTGGAGTACGTAGCATTAATCCTTCTGCTCCCTAAACACATACGCTCTGTAACTCTGAAGGCATAACTATTAAATATGGACTTACATATGTACTTACATATATTATGTATCCACTATTTCATATGATTCCCTTTGGAATGCCTTCATGTTATTTTTGGTTGGGTTTCCTAGTGTATAAATAGACCACAAAAGTTTTTTTAATGAAAAGTCTTGGTGTCCGTGGGAACTTGGCGTGTCACGGTAAACGTCAGGACGGTTTTTGATGGAGCTCCGTCTTCCTTCTCTTATCGCAAGGTTAGTTCAAAGAAATTTTCTGTAGTTTATATTAAAGCATTTTTTGTTGATTGAACTACTACTACTTGCATTTAGTACACGCAAAGACTATAGAGACAATGTTTCCCTATCTTTACATCGCAGATCTTTTCACAGTACGTCTCGCTCTCTCTCTCTCTCTCTTTCCCGAGAAGTGTGGGTGGGCTTTAATGCTCACGAATTGACATGATCTCGAACTTTTTAATCCTATTATTCTTACACGAGTAGTAGTCTTTCATCTGCATTCAATTACAGCACACAAAGAGACGCCCACACTCAGCCTTGTGATTAGAACCACTGGCTTTTTCCCTCCCTCCCTCATTCCTCTCTCTCTCTCTCTCTCTCTCTCTCTCTCTCTCACTCTCTCTCTTTCTCTCTTTGTCTTTGGTCTTTTCCACATGAGACAAAGTACGCTGAGAAAAAACTAAAGTCCTTTTCCAGGGTAGGTCCCCCTTTCATATCCAGCCCAACCTCATTACTGTCATTTGTCTGGATTGGTGCTAAAAGTGAAGGATTCCACACCAGTCCAAGGCCCCTTTCCGTGGAAGGGTCGTCCTTTCCCCCAATAAACCTCCTGACTTTTCCCCTTGTCCACACAACGCAAGGGGCTACCAATGATAAGGGGCAGGAGCCAAGTTCCTCCCTTTCAAGTCCCATTGTGTGTGTGATTTGCACGAGATAAGTTGGATCACACACCTACTCACAACCAGCAATTGAACAATGGTTGTCGTGTGTCTTTCCATTCCCCCTTCAAAAGTGCCGTTTTCTTTACAAAATCTGATACAGTGGGGAAAACTAAAGAGTAAAGGAAGAGGCTCCTTTTTTCACAAAACAAAATGTGTCTTGGGGGCAAAAATAAAATGGGAAATTTTCTAAGACAAAAGGATGGACTTTGAATCTAGTGGAGAGGCGTTAAAGGAAGGTGATGTGACACTCTTGCACTCAGGCATGTGCTCAAGGTGAATAAAAGGTGTAAATTATGAAAGGGTTTAATTCTTTAGAAGAGCAGGGATGCAGAGAGAGAGAGAGATTGAGAGAGGGAGAAGAGAAGAATGAGAGAGAAGATGAGGCGAAGACAAGGAAAGTCAACTACAGGAGGAGAGAGATTTTTGGAGGGATGAGTATGGGAATTTGTTGATGGATTTAGGTGTCTTCAGCCCTGTGTGTGATGAATGTAGATCTAGAAACAAGGCTTTCCTTTCATTTAACATGACGTTTGAATTAGACAGCTAACTGATGGTAAAGACACTCTCCTCCTTGCAGAGAGGATACAGAGAGAGAGAGAGAGATCTTTGGACGAAATGGAAGACGGGAAGAAATTGAATGAAGCCTCTGACTGAGTGGAAAGTGGAGAGAGAAGGAGATCTGAATCCCATCATAAGGCTTTATCGACCCCTCCAATCTGGGAAGACAACTCAATTTTCACTGTAAGCTGTAAGAAAATTACTCTTTGATCTAATTTTACATCGGTACTCCATTAACTCTTAGAGGTGCTCCTCGTTAACGGCTAATAGCCCTCCTTCCCATCTTTCTCTCTCTCTATCCCCCTTAGCGCGCCCCGAGAGCCAAATCATAGCGAGTCTCTCTATTCACTCCATCCATTGACTCAATCTCCTTCCAGGGCACTGTCCACATATTTACAGTTATTATTACTCACTCCCTCCTTATTTTTAGTGTTGAGAAAACAATCCTGGATTTCTTTTGGAGGAGAGAAAGAGAGGAAATGACAACCTCATCGTCATCGCCCTGCCCACATGGGATTTCCCACTCCAGGTGCTTTTTTCCTGAGATTTAAAAATCCTTTGGGATTTTCTTTTTTTTTAATTTTGAATCTTTCCATGCAACTTTGATCGATTATGATTATAGATTATCTTTCTCCAATTCCTTTGGAAATGTCAATGAGAAAATGGGGTCTGAAGAGCCTTTAGTGCAGCAGAGTTTTCGAAAAAAGGGTTGGAAATGCTTTCTGGAAATGCAGCCCTCAGTCATTTTCTTGATGAAACACCTTTGAAGCAATTATGAGGACAAGAAGGCAGAAAAAAAGCACAATTTGTATACTTCTCAAAAAGTGTACTAATTGACTTTGTATTTACTAGAACTAATGTTGTAGTTGTATCTAAAGCAAGGGATAGATCAGATTAGGGTCACGGGGCCCTAATCTTGGCTTTGGAAACGTTTTTTTCGCGGTAATCGTACGAGCGTTGATGTAGAAAAAAAGTGGAGATAATTCCTTCTGGCTTGTCCTCCCTCCATAGAGAAGTGATTGCACGTGTAAGCAAGTTTTTGGTGTGCAGAAGAGACAATTGAACAAGTTGTGTTAATAACACATGCTCCAAACTATAAGGGTCATAAGGAAAATGCAGGGAGTGAACACTTAAATCCCACACACAAACGCCCACGTCCTATACACAATCACCACTCGTCTCTCTCTCTCTCTCTCTCTCTTTCTCTCGCTGACTCTCTCTGTCTCTCTCTATCTCGCTCTCTTCATTCCCTGTATTTCTTCATAAAAAATGCCGAAGCAACAAATGCGTTAGGATTTCTACCTGCATCTGCAACACAAGCAGTCACGCTCACATATTACAACTTTTATGCAAGGGGGTAAAAAAATTAAAGAGCATCTCCATGTCCCAAGACTTAATGGCGAGTAAGGAACTTTTAACAGTCATTATGTAACCTCTAGCATTTCATAAGCACAACCAAATACCAATGACCTGAAGGAGGAGCCATCCCCATAGCGTCGTCATCGCTCTCTTCAATCGATCTTTTACCGGAAGCATACAGAGGTTGATCAGGACACACTGCAACCACAAACTCTATCGTTTATAGGAACCTCCCGCTCACTTGCACTGTACTACAGTGAAATCAATGTTTTACTTCTATTCTACAATTTAATTAATCATTATGCATATTAGATAACGCACGAAACGAGTTACGAAACAGTGGTAGAAGGATTAAGGTGGCAAGCCTAGTTAGATTGTCAAGTTACGCTGCATCTTCTCCATCTCCTTGAGGTTCTAATTCGAGGGATTAACCAGACGAAATAATTAGAAGTATTTCACGTGCAAAAATTATTAGCCCTTAATTGGAATGCTCATCGTGAGTATTAGACTCAGAAGAGATGAGGAAAGACCTGGAAGTTATACTACAGTGTTCGTTATTTTTTCCTGGTATTATTGTACAAATAATTAGATACATACAAATTAGATACATCAAAATTGTACAATTTGATGTCCGCGGAAGAAAAGCTGAAAAAGTTAATTCTCGGACCTTCACTTGACAAGGAAAAGTGGTGCGATGGAGGAAGAGAGCGTAGTGAAAGAGACAGAGAAAAATAAAGAGAGAGAGCGAGAAAGAGAGAGAGAAAGAGAGTCAGAGAGAAAAACAAAGAGAGAGAGAGCGAGAAAGAGAGAGAGAGAGAGACTAAGTAGAGTAGTTGGTACCAGGTAAGTACTAGATCTGCGTTGGATGGTTTTGGGAAGAGAAGATGAGATTCATTCATACTTCTTGCATTCATTCATGTATTCCAGTCCACAAATTAGATTTGTACTCTGAGCTCTAAAGGACTGTGTCTGACAACAATGACACTAAATGTCCTGCACGTTGCCATTTACGCATTACTCACTCCACAAGGCTTTGACGTTTTCATCACAACAGCAGATTACTTGGACTATTACGAGTATTGAAGAACTGGCTATCTCGTCGTTGTCTCTCTATCTCTCTCTGTCTCGCTCTCTCTCTCTCTCTTGCACTCACTCTCTCTCCGCCCACGCCACAACGGTTGGTCTCGACGAGAAGTTCCTCCTTTCCTCCATTATTTATCTTCGCATATTTTCCGCAGAACAACTACGCACAAGCCTGAGACGCTCATATGCACTTATGTATGTCTATGCTTCCCGAGGCACTAATTATATGATTTACATAGATATAATTAGTGTATATAATATAAGGAGGACGGGAAGGGCTTGGATGGGAGGAAGGTGCATAATAAAAAGTTTTCCCCACAGATTTACATGTGTCCACATTGTCATGTGTTGTGAGTGAGTGAGTCAATAATGGAATAGTGTAGAGTGTGTGTGATTTCTCTTCATCCGTATGCATGTACGCTCACTTTTTTGTTAGTGTTGACGGCAGGAACAAGTTGAGCGAGTGAGTGTACACATGCATTAATTATGACTTGGTCGGATTTAATAATCAATTCGCCCTGGAGCGACAAATGAAAGTCAAGCAAACATTTTTATGGGACACGATGTGAGCCTTTTTTTTTTTAGACTTTCATAAATTTCCAAGCAAAAAGAAATTGAAAAGCTGCTGTTTTCTCTCTGTATACAATTTACTAACTCAATGGCAATAAACGTCTACAACGTTTTTGAAAGCTGTCTAATTCACACAGTTCATCAAAGTGATCGGAGGGAATTCTTGGAATGAGACGTACTAATACATATCTACCTATACTTGGAAAATCCCCTTGGGTGGTGATTTCCTCCTCTCTCGCCATAATCTCTTTAACGCTAATGAGATCCTTCAATTAGTAAAGAGATTGAATTATCAAATTTATTCTCACCACATTTTAACCTGAATTGGACTCTTCAAATCATGGCCATACATACAGACATTCCCGTACAAGGGCTAATGCAATTTGCCACCATTTTGTTTATTGACTAAATATGTCCCTTTCTGTTTTAACATTCACGCAAACTGATGAGAAAATATAATAATATTAGTATATGAACGGTGAAATCACAAGTTAATCATAATTTTCAATAATAAATCCTAAAAGTTGCTGGGAAAGTCGAAATTTTATTTATATGAATAAATATAAAATAATATACATAATAATGGATGAACCAATAATAAGGGTAAGATTTTTTTCTCTCTCTGTAATACAGGCAAACATTAGGGGAAAAGGATTCTCTCACAAGATAATACAAAGGGAGGAATGGCAGGATTTGATTCCATGGCATTCCATGTAGCAATTCCATTGCATTTTCTGCGTCAATAAACAGCGTCACCCCTTTCATCCCTTCAGAGCGATTAATTGTAAAAATAATGCATTATAATAAAACTTTAGCGATAATACAGATGAAAATAGTAGAGAGAGACTCCCCCAGAAAAAAAAGTGAATGTCCCTGGAGAAAGTCAATGGGAACAAGTTGCTGGAGTGCCGTGGTTGTTTGCGTTGCTGTTGTTTGCCCCAGCGGAGGGACGCCGAAATGATTCCCACGTCAATACAATTTTTCAAGGAGATGGATGGCTCGATAAGCTGTCTTATTTCGATTTAACTGGAGAAAAAACGACAATTTTTTCCTTCCCTTCAACCCTTCTTTTCTTCCAGTGAAATAAATGGAGCGGAGAATATAGAGTGGATTCCGTGAAATCCTTCCTCTTTCCCCTACACATTCTACATATGTATTTTGCCTTTTGCCGTACATATGTAAATGCAGACACAAAACGGGGGGATGACAGAGCCTTCTTTGAAGCAAAGCCCGTTTGAAGAGGGAATTCACAATTGTCTCGGCTCTCGTCTTGTGTGCAAACAAGGCACAAGTCTGGCATATTAAATTCGATGTCCTCCTCATCTCAACCCTTTTAGCTTCTACCGGCTCCCATACACGCGCTTTTCCCTCCCGATTTTTGGGAAAGATTACATTTCCTCCTTTGAACATTCGAGAATACACAATTTGTATTTACGGTGGAGGAAACCCAAAAAAATATCTGAACTTGCAATTCACGATTTCTTCAAGAAAAATCATTGCCGTCTGAGATATCCGGAGTTTTCTCCGGTAAAAAAGGACACAATTCTGCTGGGAATGTGCTTCAATGATAATAAATAGCTTTATTATAAGGCCGATTGAGTCAGTATCAAATGTCATGTAGGCCGGAGGAAATGCTCTGGACTGGGGAAGAATAATGGGTTGGAGTGAAAATGTTATTGTTCCCATTATTACTTATCCCGTTACCCCCGTCCTTGACTCAGGACGGAAAGGACAGGTGAATCCAGATGGAATAATCCCTTCCCCCTACAGTCTTCCGTACGTAGTTAATATGTAGAAAAATGGGGAATATTTTTCCAAATCACCTGCCCTATGGACACAAGGAGACAGAGATGGATACATTGTCACGGAATGTATACACTCCTCCGATCTCACATCCTGATAGCATTGTGAACGAGTTTCGATAACATGTAGAGGCACTCCGATCCTGCTCCAGATCTGAGTTGGTGTCACAAAAAGGGGAGGGAAAGGACGGAAAGGGTTCCCGAGGGGAAAGGGTTATTACGCATGGAGAGAATGGAAGGGGATGAAAAGTCTTCAAAAGTCCTGTGTCTACTTGTTGCTCCAAAAAGTGACTTTTTCTCCCCACTCCAAAATTAATCATCTATTAATTCCCCTTCTGGGTGGGTGCCTCCAGTCATCGTGATTGTGCCAAAAGGAAGAGACGCGATAAGAGAGAGCATCAAGAGGAGAGTGCGACAATCAGTGAGAAAGAGAGAGAGAGAGTGAAAGCATGAAAGAGAGACACAGAGAGGTACATCAGTGTGGAAGTGACAGAAAAAGCCAAATAACCAGCTCAATTTCAACCTCTTTTTTCAGCTACAAAATGCTAGAGGCCAGCGGATATCTCACTTAGGTTTCTGTGGAAATTAAACAAGTCCCTAAATTCATTAGGGCTGAAGGCTGTCATTGCACTGGATGCATTTCGTCTTCAATAAAAACTCGATCAAGTTTTCGGTTGGTCCTCTTGCTAATTTATTCCGAGTCAGCTCCAAGGACGGTAGAAACGTGGATGTTGAAATATTGAGAAAAAACGTGGAGATGGGGAGAGGTTCAAGCAACGAAGGGTCAACCTGTCCCAGGGATGATGTCCGGAATGAAAAAGAAAAAAAATTGTAGAATGGGAAGAAATGTGTTGAGCAAAAGAGGAAGGAAGAGAGAGAGAGAGAAGCGGTGGAGTAATACGTGCAGTTGGAGGCTTTACATAGGGAATATTGTAGTGGATGGGCAATGGGCATAGAAGATGAGAGGGTGTCACCGTCAGTATGTCACCAGTTGGGCGTCAACTCCATTTCAATTCGAAAAACCGCCCTTATCAAAAACAAAAATGAAGAAGAAGAAGAGAGAGATGAGAGTCTCCTCTCAAATGGGAGTTTTACTATACAAAGGGAGCTTTTTAAAGGGAAGAGATTGAGCCTTGCATTGGAAGTGAGCCTTTATATTCTTAACATTTTTTTCCTTCTTCAAAAAGTCCACTCTGACAATGACAGTAACAGTGTGTCCTTTATTTTCACAATAATAAACAGTGAGCCATGAGGGTCGGAAGAGGACGGGGGAGGAGGGTGAAAAAAAAATTAAAAGGGAAGGAAAACAAATCGGCCGTTTCTCGCCTAATAAAATAGGATCAATTCACTTTCAATGACAACATCCTAACTGAGTCCTCCCGTATCTACACTTTTCCCTTCTTTTTCCCTTTCAAGACTTGGAAGAAAACAGATTCTCTTTGGGTCCATTGAAGACTTCCCCGACTCCCAACCTCCTCTTTTCTTCCATTGTTACGGCACTTGTATCATTGTCATGGTGAGGTCTTTCTCTCCCAGCCAAAGAGGACAAAGGAGATGCCCCATTCTTCTGATTCACAGCTTTTCTTTCCCGACTCTCCCTCTCTCCCCTTTGAAGTTAAGACGGGGAGAGTGAACGTGGTATTAGTGGAGAATGGTATAATGCCTTGTTAAATGACGAGGGGGAACGTCATGCCATGCATGTTAATAAACATGCTCCTGCAGATGAGGAACGGAAGATGCAAGAGACTACTATCTCCAGTTTTTTTTATATCTCAAATGAGTCAATCTCCTTGAAAACCTTTCTTCTCATCCTTTTCTTCCTCCTCGAAGTCAATCGAAAACGGTGTCACCAAACATGCACGAGCCGAGACAATTCCATGAGATTCGCCGCATCGTCTTCCTTCCAATCCTCTGAATTCACTCTACTTTCCACCATTTCCTTTTATGCTCAACCCAAGACACGAGGCCTTTCTCTTCCCTAACTTTTTCAGGGATGAGGCAGGATTCGGGCTTTTTCTCAATCATTCCCACATTTAGGGCATATAACTGCATTTATACGCCCAAGACATTCTTACCCTTCCTTTTCCCTTCTATTTAATAGCGGGAAAAGTAATTGGAGACACGATTGAGAAAAGAGATTAAATCCGTTATAGCCACCTTTGACGTAGAAAAGGCTTTGTCCTACATTCCCTACGAGGCTTGGGGGATATAAACCTTCGGAAATGCACTTGCATATGTAGCTCTAACGATTATTGGCGAAAGTATTATTGCAGTGAGATTTAATTCACTCCTGATGCCACTCCAGGAAGTCTACTATCGTAATCCTGCGCCGAGAGCAAAAGTGCAAAAGCAAATACTAAATGTAAAAATAGATACGTGTAGTAAAAATATCTGAAATGTGCATAAAAAAGTGGTCAATAGTTTATAAGAAATCCAATAATAATTACTGCCATTGTTTGTCCACGAAATACGAGGTGCTGTTTCATATTTGAAATTTGAATCATTTTGAAATCATGTACTATTTAAAAAAAATTTTGTTCGAGACAAATAAATGCATTCGAAATCAAGCTCGGCTCTTCCCAGTCAAGTCCCTTTTGAAGCAATTGAGTTTCTCTCCTTTTTTATGCCTTCCACCTTTTTTACACTTTTTTCCACCACTTGAATTTAATCCCTTTTATATAATTAGGAGGAAATATCGCGGGAGTCTGACCAGGGAGAAGTGGGAAGCATTACAGATCGATTCAGGAATTTCACTTTGCCATTGTGCTTATGTATACAAAGCTTTTTTTTTCGTTTTTGACTCCAATGTCTTTGATTACGTACTTAAAGGCAAGGGGATAAAAAAAAGGGTTTGAGTTGAGTGCCTCATTCCAATTTTTCCCCCTTTACTCATTGAGGTGGAAGATGTAACTATTATTTATTTGTGTGTGAGAGGAGCAGAGGGAGAGAGTATTTGCCATGGCTAATAATAATGAGAGAAAATCCTCTTGTATACACACATTTTGCATTTGGAGGAGCTTGATGAAGGCGGTGATGATGATGATGATGATGATGAGTGATAACGTTGATCTTGATGGAGTTAACGGAGAGGAAAAAAGAATGAGGAGAAGAAAGACGAAGAGGAAGAAAGGCTCCTCAGTGTCCAGATCCTCGTTCAGCCAAACTAATAGTTAATAATACACACACACACACACAGAAAAATCAAAAGAAAAGGAAGGGGAAAAAAAGAAGAACATAAGAAGTTGAAGAAGAAAAAGACGACGATGAGCTTTATTGAGTACGACTGACTAAGTCAAGTTTTAAAAAAAAAGAAGAGTTTTTTTTTCTTAAGCAGAGAAGATGTTCCTCGTCAGCTTCTGTTGCCAACAGGAGACAGCTATAACTCTGGTAATTTATATAGGAAGGGAGATAGGAATGCAAAATCATCAATAAGAGCTGATTAGTTTCGGCTCCTCTGTACGATTGATGTGTCTATTGACGAGCTATTTTTTTTACTCTCTCCTCACACATCTCCTACACATTTCTCTCTCTCTCTCAATCTCTCAGTACGCACTTTTTCTGCCATTGGATATTACCTATACATACAAAAGAAGGAGGACTTTTTTTTTTACAAAGGGAGAGGAGGATGCTTTTATGAGGTGCTGCATGGACACAGCAAGGCACAGGTGCATCTCTCCCCCTGCTAATTCAGTGGTGAGGCAAGTGTTACTATATACCTGTAAATTATTATTATTGTATTATTCTGGGATTTTTTTAATGCGTAAATAGCTCCCAATGATTCTCTGTGTACTTTTCTTTCCTCAGCTTATCGTCTCCATCTCCCTTCTGTCTCCCCTATCTCTTTCCTTCCTTCTCTCTCTCTCTCTTTCTCTCTCTCTCTCCTCGTGTGCATAATTAAGAATATCGGATTTACTACGGAATCAAACAGTAAGTCGTGATGCTTTCAAAAAGACATTTACGAGTACGGGATCTTCCTCGTCTGAGTGAGTAATGTTAACGACGTCTCCACTCGTAAAAGTCTATTGGTTTTTTTTTTACCTTCGTCGACAGAGTGCTGATAAATGGGGATGTTAACTGCAAATAGCGTTGAATAAAAAACGAATCTCGGCATAAATCACATATTTACCATCCAGCAAGCTTATTCAAAGAACAAGAGACTTTTAAGGGCCTCCAGACAACGGACGGTTTAAAATCCCCTACAAAATTTTTACCGGTTATATTCCGTCATTCCGTCTCATTTTTGGGGTGGTAAAATAAATGCGTAAATGTAATAAAATAAATACATAAATATAAAAAAAAAGATTCCCTGCTCCATTTTATGCAAAAAGTTTCTACGCGACAATGCCGTGACCAGTAAAAACTGAGAGTTGTGGGTATTTTTATACAGTACTCTCAGCTTTTTAAAAAAAGGTAGTTTTTTTAGTACAAAATAAATCCCTGAGTTTGTGGTTTACAAAGGTAGCTTTATGGCTGCAATATAATTCTTGTCTACGTAGCTCTATAGGAAACAAAAAAAGAGAGAATAACTGCGTAGCACAGTAGCACATGCAAAATGAGCAAGGGGGAAAAAATCTATTCAGGGGCGACACGAGATTTGTCTGGAGGAATAAATGCATAAAAAAAAGAACGGCTGCTTATATAGGCATAGAATGAAGTGATGGGAAACTGGGAGAGTCCCTTAGAAAGGAAGATGACGAGGAAAGGTGTGAGGATGCAAATCAACCGGCACTTCTGCGGAACTCGGTAGAGCGGTGGATCCAGCCATAATTATCTGCCAAAGTCCGGCACTTTCGCCTTCAAATTTTATGCATTTCATTTTAACCCTTTTTTTTTGGGCGCAAACTTCCCACTATTTCCCCCTGTTTTCATTCCTCTTGCCCTAGTTTTTAAGGATACACTGCAGTAAAAAACATCCCTTTCCACTGGTTCCTCCCTCTCAGTGGCTGTCTGCAGGTTCTTTCATAAAAATCCTGCCGTTCATTCATTAATTCTGCCTCTCTGTCGCTCTTCCTTTTTCATGCCAATGTCTTATTGGTCTTGATGTAACCGTAAAGGAGATGCTCCAAAAATGGAGCACTCAGTGGTGTGGATGTGTACCTGTGACGGCACAGTAACACAATCTCCCCACTAGCCCTGGCCATGTGCTCAACTCCCACGAGTGCTCCGGTGATCAAAGAAATTGTGGTGGAACTCATCGTAGTAGTAGTAGTACTTGCTTCACACACAAGGGAGTGAGTCCCAGTGATTTGAGAGGGCTGCGGAGGAGGACGTAAGTAAAGAAATGCGGGCGTATGTAAATTATTTCTTTACAGTAGTCCATAATTTATGCAGGTGAGGCGCAAAATGTCTTTCGAAAGAGGAACGGAGAGAGAGGGAGATGTGCGAAAGAAAGGGAGATTTCGAGAGAAAAGGAGGTTTCCAAGAGGGAGATAGCACGGAGTTTGTGGAGGGATAAAGAGACAGCTCGAGAGAGAGAGAGAGAGAGAAATACGAGGGAAGTATGTGAGAAAGAGAGAGAGAAATGGCGGTGGCTCATTGTTGACCATGTTAAGTGTCCGTCGGAAGGAGGAAGAGAGTTTTTTGGGGCCGTTGTAGTGGAGTTATTTGTGTAAAAGCAGTAACCACTTGGAGGTGCTAAAGTCAATGTACACAAAAGGCAAGCCTTTGAAGCCAGTGATATTCCCTGTATTACCTTCCGATGTTCTTCCATTAAGGAAAACTCCTTGAATTAGCTTTACATCCCGGACGACCAGAGTCACCCAAGGATCTCTGGTCGTGTTTTCTTGGGGTCTAGACGTAATTATGAGGAGGAAGAGGAAAAAAGAAAAAAACGACCTGGATGCATACATACGGTCTGCCCCTGAATCTCCTCCCCCTCCCCCTCCCGCTCCCC
>JAQGBT010000963.1:0-38231 GCA_034698585.1 Disparrhopalites patrizii | reverse complement strand
AGAGAGACGAAAGAGACAAGGAAAAAAGAAGAGAGAGAGAGACGAAAGAGACAAGGAAAAAAGAAGAGAGAGAGAGAGAGAGAGAGAGTAGGAATGGAGCAGGAAGCGAGAAGGGAGAGAGAAACAGAGAGGAAATTTGAGAAAGGGGGACAAGAGAGAAAAAAAATGGAGAAAAAGGGAGATAGTAAATGGAGAAAGAAGTAGAAGAGAGGGAGAGAAGTGAAAGAACATTGAGAGAGAAAAGAGAGAAAAAGGGAAAATTGAGAAAGAAGGAGAAAAGAGAGAGAAGAGAAAGAACACTGATGGAGAAGAAGGAGAAGAGAGAAAGGGAGAGACAGAAAAGAAAGAGAAAGAACACTGAGGGAGAAGAAGGAGAAGAGAGAAAGGGAGAGACAGAAAAGAAAGAGAGAGACTGAGATAAGAGAAAGTGATACAGTATGGGAGAGAAGAGAGAGAAAGAGAGAGAGAAGAGAAAGTTAGCGCGACAAAATAGACAAAAGAGCAGAGAGAAAGATAGAGAGACATAATAGCGAGAGAGAGAAAAGTGGAGAAAGGGAGGAGAAAGAGAGACAGAAAGAGAGAGAAAAAGAGAGAGAAAGAGAGAGACAGCAAGAGAGAGAACGAGAGAAAAGTGGAGAAAGAGAGAGAAAAAAGGAGAAAGGGAGAGAGAAAGACAGAGAAAAGGGAATACAGAGAGAGAAATAGGGAGAAAAAGAAAGAAAAAAGGAGAGAGAAAGACAGAGAAAAGGGAAGAAAGAGAGAGAAAGAGGGAGAAACAGAGAGAAAGAGATAGAAAGAGAGAGAGAGCCAGATATTATACACAGAAGAGAGAAGGAAAGGGAAGAAGAGATAATAGACAGAAGAGAGAGACTCCTTCAGGTGGTTGTAGTCTGGTATAAAAGGGTTAAAATATCCAACTAATAAGTATGCTCACATCCCTTCCTATACATGTATTTTTCCCCTATGTAAAACTCCACACACTTCTCCCTACTGATTGTCTGATGTATACTTGTCTTCTGATGTATCTTGTGTGTGTACATGCCGTCACTATACGAGGCATTTTTTTACTGTATTTAATGGGGCATGAATACGAGTTACAAATTCTTGTGTGTATTCAATGGATTCTCTGAACTAATATCGATATAATGAGAAGGCCGCGTACATGCCTTTATGTATTCATTTTTGTTTGGCTTGTAATGCATACATTTTAACATGTGAAACCCTCATGTATGTAGTTAATATCCGTTTTTTATTGGAGTTAAAGATTGTACTTACAGGCAAAGAATGTGCAAGTGCATTTATGGAATCTACCTATACATCTATAAGTACATAATGAACAGTGATGTTTCTGTCCGGTTAATGCGGCCCAATAACCCGGATATCGGAAGAGAAATTTTGGAGAGAACCCGGAGAGAACTGATTCAATCCTTGCCTTTGACACCAAATGCTAGTTGGAGTGTGACTTATTAAAATAATTTATAAAAATAAAATGCAATTTAATATCTGGGGGGAAACCTTGATTTAAGAGCGGAGTAACTGGAGAAATTTACGTTTGTTTCTTTACAATTTAATAAAGTTTGTATTTAAAAATTAATTTTAATTTGAAATACAAACTAAAATTAGTTTTTAATGATAATGATAATTTGGGCTGAAGAAAAACGTCCAAATGTAACACTGTAATCTAAACAAATCCAGTTTTCCAAAGATTATGCCGAGTGAGTGAAATGAAAGTGACATCAGCTTGTAAAGCCTTGAAAAATTAGAGCTTTTTTTCTTAGAAACCAAATTAAACACTCATATTTGTATTTAAATGCATATCTTTTCTAAGACCGGGAGGTCTGAATGGCACCCATGCAATTAACACTTTGCATCCACGGAATGTTCATATCCGCATTTGCACGTCGTCCTAACATGAAACGAAAAAGGTATACATAAAAGGCTAATAATTAAATCAGTTTTGAAGAATTCAAGACACAAATGAAAAGAGCCAACAGATGAGGTTAATATAATTCGTGACCAACACAAACACTTTTATTTACAAATCTGCTGAAATTATTACCATCAATTATAATTCCATCCACTATTTAAAAGGCTTTTTAGTGGCATATTCTGTATACAAATTAAAACAATATATTTTTGTTGTAGTAATTCGACATACAATATTATATTTTACTGTAAACTAAGTAATTCATTCATTATACATATATGATTTTTTTTTTGTAGTACTCTCACACAGGCAAAAAATTGTGCATTTTGGATGAGCCCTTACTAATATAGTAATTTCAAATGCTCAAGTAGCACGTGTAATCACACTTTCACACTAAATAATCGCAATAATTTTCATACAGGGTCCATAAATCTAGTAAAAAATCACAACGCTCACACACACGGAAGAATGCAGTATAGTTAACACAATTGGCAAAAAAAATAAGAGGTAAATAAATAAAAACGGCTACAAACTACAACTTTTCTAATGTACAAAGTTGGAAAATATGAATAAGTATTATTATTATTGGCTATATCCTGTAAATTTCAGAACGATTCACACAGGTAGAAAGCACAAAAAAAAGTGCACAAGGCTATGACAGGATTTTCTTTGCATTAGAAATATGTATTTTATTTTAGAACCTTCCAGCCTTTTATTCTGCCTTTGGTTTTGGTTATTACAATACATTCCAAAAGTAATATGTTTTTCCATTGAGTACACACATAATGGTAATCAACGTCTCAATAGTACCCGCTACACATCACTACTACTATTATACTGCTAAATTATATTATATAATTCTTTGAAAAAAAAACAACACATAAGTTTCCACAAAAAAAAATTAGCACTACATTTTACATATGATTTGGTCAGAACTTGTAAACGGCTCCCGCGAGATATTTCTTCTCCATTTTTCATAATAATGCACAGGCATTCACAAAGAGGGACAAAAAAGGAAAATACAGAGAGAAAAAAAACAAGTATAAGCAATTAAATATCAGTTCTCTTAGTTCGGTTTTTTTTACATACATTTTTACCGGAATCTGTGTGCGGCTAAAATATTGTGGTTATAGTAGTATAAAAAAATTCACCGTCTCAACATACTCCTTCATTGAAATATCAAGACACTTGCAACATGTTTTTTTATACAAAAGGAAAGACGAAGAAGAAGGAGTTGATGAAAGAACCTATGAGCTATGTGTCAGACATTTTTTTTTTCAATCACCAGTTCAAGTATACGGATATATATCCATATAATGAAATATAATTTTCGATGAGGCTTTTTGTGCTATTTTGTCGTAGGCAACAGTATTATTATTATTATATATTATATGTATATTGAGAACATTCACAGGAGTACAATGAATATTTTCCTGTTAGTACAGTAGTTGTAGTACTTCGTAATTTTAATTTTTACTAGTAATAAAAATTGTGTGTTATTATTGGTAAAATTTGTTTAAGGCTACGTAGGACAAATATTTGCGACTTCTGTTTTTTTTTTCAACGTATGTACATTTTCTTTGCGTAATAAATATTACTAATATTATTACTTTTGAGCGAGTTACAGTACAGCAAAGCTTTCTCAGTATATAATATGTATTTTAATTGGCGTAAATATATTGTATAATAAAGTTAAATAGTGTCTGATTATTGTTATTATTTTTTATAATATGAAACACAGCAAGGGTTCACGTTCTTCTTGGTAAAACTTTGTAGTATGTTCGTTTGAATACTTTACATTAATTATTGTACTGTACACTTCTGTACAAGTACAGTTTAGTTATACACTTTTCTCCAATTTCATCCTTCTCAATAAGTCTTGAATACGCTTTATAGTTTATAGTAACATAATTCTTTACGTACAAGATATTTTTTTTCTCTAAACAAATTCTCTGATTGAAGAATAACGTTCTTTGATCTTGGCCATTTTCATAAACAGTACAAAAACGTGTACTAAATGTATAGTAATTAATAATTAACGAATGATTAATGTAATGATTGTGTATATACAATTTAAAGAATGTCCATAAAACTTGTAGAGTGGGTATTTCCCCTAAAAAAGAAATTAATTGGCTTTAACAAATTTCTAAATTAAGGGCTCGAAAGGAAAAAATAGTATAAAACCTACAATACTATAAAACAGGCTCATTTTTATTAAATGCACTTGCGTTTTTCCCACTACACCGCTAAATTATACAAGTTAAACCTGTCGTTTTGTATCATTTAGTATGTACTTTTTTTAAATTTTATATACTCTATCTGATCTTGTTTCCCTTTTCCCTTTGTCCTTTTTACTAAAACGATATGTTTTTGTAATAGTATTTAATCTCTGACTGAAAAAACCAGGTTCACTTTCATTCCAAGGTTCATCTGTATATAACCAATTCGAAAAATACCAAGTTCATCATTCACATTTTCTCTACAAGATGTGATATTTGCCCTTTTCATTTTACGCACAACATACATATAGGCAAATTTTTATCCCTGGAAAATATAAATCACAATCACGTTAATGCCAAATCTTTTGAAGGATTTTGATTGCTTAACGTGTTACACTTTTTATAGGTCTGTTCGATGTTTAGTTCCGAATTTTGTAAGTTAGGCTCGTAGTAACGCTAAAATTATTGTTCGTCTCTTACATCTTGCGTTCACTGCGAAGTATAAAAAATTTTCATTAGGCTACGCGGTGTTCTTGTTAGTACTGGAAGACTTATAAAATAATACAAGGATCCCCAACATAATCGTTGCATATGATAGTACATGATAGAGGCTTTTTGGTGATATTAATAGTGTCATTCTTACCTATTGTCATAATATTATTAAAACTATTACAAGGCAGTTCTTTTCTGAAAGTACGGAGAGAGAAAAGAAGAAGTGACTGGAACAGGAGGCTGCGAAGAGTGTTACAACTTTTATACTCAACAGAAGACCAAAAATGAAAACGAAGAATACTTTTAAAATCAGACAACATAAATATACACATTAATAGAAAGTGCAAAATATTACCCAGTAAAACTTAAACATAGTACGAAAGAATAAGAAAATTATTATCATATACTTAATGTTTCAAGTGAAAGAAAAAAGCTAAAGAAGGCAAAAACAATGGACTACAAAATTATTTTGTGTAGTTTTTGAGCTACGGTAATCATTGAGCTTATGAAATAAAAAGTATCGAAAATTACTGTAAATGTAATGAAATTTTAACAGGTGTCCCGGTTGTAACCATACACTTTCTTTGAACACGCTCAATTTTCTACATCCAGACACTTCTACAAACGACGATGTCTACAATAATAATGGCTTACAAAGTTTTTTTTTCAAAAAATATAGTCGTTTCTCCATATAAGGACGTGCGGGATTTATCAGTTCGCGACTCTCAGACCTCCTACGCCGGGTCCTACAAGGCTCTGTATCGATTATTATTATTATTACTTTTATCAGTACGCCTCTAAAAACGCTGCAACCAAACTTGTACGCCACAAAAGTGGAAACTTTAGAACTTTCCCATCTTGCTAGCAACCGTGTATGATAATAGCAGCGTATTTTTACGATTAGCTCGGGGTATTTGGAAGAAATATTCTTGCTTTTTAAAAACTATCAACAGATGTAAATTCTGCCGAGTGAGTTCTATTTCTACAGCTTTCCTCAAAACAAACTGAGGAGGCTTCAGTAATTATCTCAAAAAGATCCTAGGCATCGTGGAGATGGACGCTATTGATGGTAGGTTTGTAGAGACTTGGGACAGGACATTAAGAGATTGAAGTGTTTACAGCAAACTATGTATGCTTGAATCTCAGTTGACCATCAGCGTGTGAGATTCAATCGGGGGCGACGAGTCATATAATGTATCCGTATCTTGCGTAGGTTCTCCTTGCAGCTGACATTGATTATTCAAGGTTCCTGCCCCGCAATCGCAGAAAAATCTGTAAAATATTCACACATTATATTTTAACTACCCTCGATACATATTCTTTCAGTGTATGATCATAGTTCTGAAAATATGTATGTAGTTATGTAGTAGACAACAAATCACCTATCGTGTCGAATAAACTCGATGTCATGACCCGCATGACAAGTTTTAATGCAATTTACACATATTGCATTCCGATCGGTGGTGTTACAAGTCCGACATCGATAAAAGTCATGCATTGGAAAACTGGTGTAGGACGAAATTTTATATAGACACTGCCCATTCGAAACTGCCTTTTCCACAGCGTCTTGATTATTGAATATTTTATTTCCTAAAAAGTTTTAAATTTCGTTATTTAAATTCATCACAAATAAAACAATATTTTTATTTCTACGAGAAAGTCACAATAAAAATGACATACCTCTGCAAATGGGATGCACACCACTTGCAAGACAAAGTCCTCCAAACCGATTATTGAATATCTGATTCAGCTCAAGTGTGGCTGTGGCATTATTTGTAATTTCAACTCCAGCTGCAAGGCCATCAAAAATTCTATTTCTACGCAGGACGGGATGACTCTGTGTTGAAATTAACACCCCAGCTTGAGCATTGCGGCAAATGTCATTCTCTTCCAAGACTCCTTTGCCCCCGTTAAAAATACATATGCCCCCATCTCGTCCGTCATAGATTTTGTTGCGTCTTAGAGTAGGATTAGAATCCGTTTTTATCCAAACACCCGCCATCGCATTATCAAATATTTCGTTGTTTTCTAAATGTCCAAGGCCGCCGTTGTACACTAATACACCACCGTTCTGTCCGCCCCAAATCTTATTCCCACGGATTACTGGGTTGCTACCAGTTCTGTTAACCCCAGAAATAAAAATTGTTCACCAATGTGTACATAATGGTATTCCTCATGCTAATGCTAAAGTATAACAGCGCTAACACATACCTAATTTGTACGCCCGAATACAAATGATTAAAAATGTCGTTGTCTTCTAGTCTTCCATGTCCATTGTCGTAAAAATACACTCCAACCTGTTTCCCAGAATGAATGCGATTTCTTCTAAGAACTGGAGTCGAACCGGTTGTGATCCATACGCCTGCCAGAGAATTCGCATAAACCTCGTTTTCTTCTATCAGTCCTTGGCCCTTCTCGTGAACGTATATCCCACCATGCTGTCCATGATGTATTTTATTATGACGAACAATAGGGTCACTATTTGTCCGAATCTGGATTCCAGCCAATGCATTCCCTGTAAAGAAAATACAAGAATCAATAATCCAAGAAGAATCAACGAGTCTGTTGAATGTCAGTACATCCACCCAAAATAAATTAGCTACCGTATATGTTATTGTGTTCTATCAAGCCTCTCCCTTCTCCAAAAATATAAACTCCTCCTTGGTGACCATTGTAGATCTCATTCCTCCTTATAGTGGGGTTGCTGTTGGAAGTGATCCAGACCCCAGCAAAGTTATTCATATGGATTTTATTCTCAATAAATTGTCCTTGGCCATTTTCATGAACGTAGATCCCTCCCGTTTGTCCGTGATGAATTTCACAGTGGACCACTGTTGGATTCGCCCCGGCTTTGACCTCAAACCCAGCTATTCGGTTGTTATGGATATCATTTGCTTCAAAGTAACCCTATATAAAGAATCACATAAAAATGTGCAACACAAGAGACAAGAGTATAAAATAAATAAAACTACTGATTTTCTCCAGTGCTCGTACCAGCCCATTGTCAAACGTAAAAATTCCAACATCTCTTCCATGGTGAATGTGATTTCTTCTCATAATAGGATTGGCAAAATTTTTCACCCAAATGCCTGCCAGAGCATTTCGGCATATTTCGTTGTCTTCATAAGTTCCATGTGCGTAATCAGTTACATAAAGGCCCACATTTTCACAGTCACTGATGTCACAAAATCGAATAAAAGGTTCTGCACCCGAGCCGTTCACACACACTGCAGCTCCAACTGTTGGCAAAATTATCGCAAATAAAATACGTATTTTCCAATTGACTGAAGTCTTGTATTCTAACCTATACGTATGCACGTGTGTTCATTTCATGCTGTAAAAACACATACCTGCTGAAAGACTCCGTATAATACAATGATCCACGGTAGGCGAGCAGTTATCTTTCACTTCAAGGCAATAGTGTTTATGGTGAGGGGCACTAGAACCTCCCACATCCGGTGCGAACTTGAGTGTAACGTACCCTAAGTAAGAATGCTGAGCTCCTTCTACGAACACAACAGTAGACTCACGGTCTGATTCAAGTGTCACATTTTCAGCAATATTACCAGCAGCCGCTCCAATAATCTAAAACAAACCAGCAAAGATAAAAGATGTTAATGTGGAAAGGAAACATCTAAATCAGGATAAAACAATAAGACAACCCCCATCACAACTAACTTCAATGCATTGACTTAATTCAATAAAAATTCTATCATAATACAAAGAACCTACCTCCGCATTGTTATCTATAACTAGCAATTCTCCAACGTAGGTACCAGAGTGAAGAAATATAATCGGATTGTCACCTCCCGAGCTCAGGGCTGCTTGAAGGGTATCTACGCAAAGAATATTACGACCAGAGAGAGAGTCCACATAAATATCTTGCATACCAGGCCGAACGTGAACACCACGGTTTAGTTGCTTAAAAGATTCCTTCCATGGATTATCATATTCACACTCGTCCAAAGGAACTGTTTCATACTTCCCTGGTCCATGACGAAACATGGGGAGATCATACTCGAAAAGTCTTTGATACATTGTTTTCCTGTGAAAATGATAAAAGGTGTCACAGGAATGTGAAAACGAGACAACAGCAAAACGTAGAAACTTGTGAGAAAACAATGCTTACCATAGCTTTCCATCGTTGGCTATACTATGAAAACGCTTACAAACTTGAGCAACCCGACATAGATCTTTCTCTTTAAGGTATGCAAATATTGTCAGCAAAACCTCGTCCGGGAGTTCATACTGCAAATAATGCGCTGCAACACCGCCGGCACCGCCTATACACGTTAATGGAAAATAATTTTGATATAATTGTACGGTCAATATCATAATATATGTATATTATATACATTCTACTCTTTCGTCACAAAATCCTAAACAATTACTGCATACACTTCAAAAATATATTCTTATGAAACAAAGAGGTAAGAAAAGGTTGGTTAAATTACAGAACTTTAATTTATAATACACAAAACAATGTCAATGGCTTACAATCTGGTGCTGAGTACAACGATCTTCTTGGCCTTTTTCTTGCTGGCAACATGGATGTAGAAAAAACAGTTCCGAATGATGAAGAATGTCCTACACTACTGCTAAGTAAACTTGAACAAGGCGTTGAACAAGAACCGGAGGAAGAAGAATGCGTTAATGGCGAATATGAAGCTGCATTGCAGAAAGTATGCGTTGAAGAACAACAAGATGATGATGATTGTTGGCCGCTGATATTTGGAAAAGAGATAGTCGAAGATGCTACGCAAGGAACGGGACAAATCAGTTGACTGCTACAACTCCCACCACCAACTGCTCCCACCCCTCCTGACCCAGGAACCATACTATTGGCACTGTAAGGTTCACATTGAGGAGATTTCCTTCTTAAGTCATACGGCGGTTGATGCGGACAATTACTGGGATTGCTTCCATTGCCCGTATTACTCCCGGAACAGCTGCTGGTACTGTCATTACTATCACTACTGCTGCTCATGTGATTGCTGGGTGACACATTGTTCGAATTTAAAATAACATTACTACAATTATTATTGCTGCAACTACTACCACTACTGCTACAAGACACTATGCTCAGATTTGAATTTGGTGATGAGGCCGAAGAAGTAGGGACTGCGAGTGCACTGGGTATCGATATTGAAGACACGGATGCGTTCCCTCCCGATGTGCTCGCTAACGAAGCGTTGGATGCAGACGAGTTCGCTGCGGTGGACGAACACGGATTGTTACTGGCGAGAAGTGGAAGAGGTATTGAAGGTGCTTGAACTGATCCCAAAGACTCATCTGATACATCTAAAAATGAATCAAATGTTAATGATAATAAGAATTTCAATTTGAAACAACACATACATGTACATACATTACTCGAGCTTTTCATGCCTTGTCCATCCTTGGACGGCATTAAAAATATTTATGGAGCTGACGATCGTAATTACGATTACGATAGCTCAACTGAGTTCAGCTATACTGCATAACTTTCTATTTCAACAGCTAATATTATCATATCATATTCCTCGAGACCACCTCTATATATAAGAGCGCACCCATATAAACCCCCTGGTATTTAATACTATACACTGGAGAGATTGAGTAGCAAGAGGACTGAATCAAGCATACCAACAACATGCGCTCGATAAACACAAATGTAAACAAAAAAGTTAATCCAAATAGTGATTAAAGGGAATACCACCGGCTAAAATTGAGTGAGCAAAATCATGCAAAGAATTACTATTACGCTTACATTTACACAATCTCTCACAACGTCCTCATACAATTTTAACTATAACCTAGTTATTTTTGAAGTCATTCCAGTTCCATCCAACCAATGAAGGCCATTCATGGATGGAATTACCTTTTTCTTTATCATCGCTCATTCCAATTTATAATAATGTACCCACAACTACAAGATACGGACTACGGACACTTAAAAATCTAAAAAAGACTTTGTCACAGCTGCTCAAATGCCCTAGAATGTCCTTCCAGTACACCTGTACTAACCTTACAAAAACTCTTTTTTTTTTAATGTTTATCTCTACAGTGTTTTTGCATCTTCCAGCACGAAAAAAAAATCCCTTTTCATATTATTTCATTTGAAAACCACAAAACCATACATGATCATGCATGCTTCATAATGTGGAATTTCCAACCAACGAATAAAAAATCCCACAACTACCTATACTATAAACATACTCACACAAATCCCCAGACAAAACTTGTTCCCAACAACAAGACTTTGAAAACTAAATAAAAGGAGCTTGAAAGCTAATAAACCAGCCATCTCATCGAACATCAAACAAAGAAAATCCGTGTCTAGACATACGGATATTATAAAAAAAAAGGTCCAGAAAAATTATTTAAAAAATACTAATTTTCCTTCAAAATCAAAGTACACATCCTCATCCATGTTTTCCTCTTACAAACCCATATACATCCCACTTTCCAAACCAAGAAGATTTCCTCCAAAATTACAGGGAAATATGGCTAGAAAAAAAACATTTTTTTTTACCAGAATTCGAATTTAATGTAGGGATGGCCCTGGACGAAATCCCAGACCTTCTAATAATTCTTCTTTTGGACCTTCTGGCACGATTTGATGTTACTGAAGCACTCGGCATTATGCCGTCTGGGGGATTTGGTACAAAATTTGGGTGCACTTCTACAAACACACATTTAAAAATGGGTGGAAATCAACCAAATCATCCTACAAAAATTATTCCAAAAAAAAAAAGAAACTAACACACACACATATCAAAACACTTTTTCACCCAAAAAATCAAATCAAATAAAAAACTCCACCAAAAAAAAACTATGTAATCTTTAGTACCAGAAATAAATGTATCGACAGAGATTGAAAAAAAAAGTTTCTAGACGAACAATAGACGACCTCATCTACAAACAAAAAAAAGCAGTCTAGTCTCTGTTGGGCTATATCCTTTCATTTAATGCCGTAGCAGCCATTTGCCTCTCTCTCTCTCTCTCTCAAACCATCCTCTTCGACAGGAATAAAGAGAGAGCGAGACAAGAGAGTGAAAGAGAGAGAGAGAGAGAGCGAGAGAGAAAGAGAGACGGCGAGAGAAAAACCAACGCAGATGCAGTGAATGCAACTGTCAGCTGTCTCTCTCTCTCTCTCTCAGCCCATACATTAGCATTACAATATGTACCTCCATGGTTTTTCATGTAAGGCCCAACGAGTGAAAACAAAAACATTGGAGAGAACGCAACAATGCTGCCATCTGACAGCCCTCCAAGGCATTTCCACCCGTAAACATTCCTCCACATTGTCGCCGACTACTCTCACACTGGACAAAAGAGATCCTCCTGGAGAAGAGGAAGCCTGGAGAACAATGCTATTCCTGCAAGGTAGAAGAAATAAACCATTTCCTAGTCCTTCACCGTAATCAAGCATAAGCTCATGTATTAAGCCTGACAACAAAGGAAAACTATGATCATGTAGAACATGTCGGGGCCACCTAGATGATCTTTTTAACACGTCTATTGCAAATTGATAATCTTGTCAGTATTGTATGATGTGATAATGACATTACTGACAGTTATAAATAAATAGGACAATTTAACTCATAAAGGTCGGTTTTATTTTGAAAAAAATCAACCTTAAAAAATTATGCTTGTGGTGGAACCCATAGGGAATATACGTACTAAAAATACGTATTTATATAATGCTGTTGTGGCCATATCGCATGCTTTTGTTACTTTTTAAACATTATATTTAATATTTATACCATACGGTTAGGGACCTGGTAGCTGCATATTCTGTCATCATGTTCTTGGGGTCAAGGGACTGACTGACCCCTACGCCCCTACTGATGTCGTAATGGGTAGTACTTTCCTTATTGGGCCGTAAGTCGTAAAATGTGTAGTAAAATTGTGCTTTCTCTCTAAAAATCAATACAGGTAGTCCAATAGGTGGACGTAGGAAATAAAAAGATGGGGTACATGAGATATGAGGTGTTGGAGAAGTAAATGTTCAAGTGAAAGATTCAAGTTTTAAACGAAAAAAAACAAGATATTAAACGTTTAGTTGTTATTCATCTAGAAAAGTTGACAATAAAGGTCACGTCTCACTGCTATGGGGCAGACTGGACGAAAGTAACCTGGGCATAAATATTTTAAAGGAACACATACATATGTACACGGGAGTCATTACAGTAGGTATGGAACATTTAATATGATTTTAAATGGATCAGTGCTACATGGGTGACTTCAAGCAAAAATCTTTTCTTCCCGTCGTTTCTTCGTGACAACCGTACCGGGCTTGTGCTGGGACTCGGGATGATTCGCCAGTTCCGGTGGACAAGTCGACACGGGACTATTTACTAGGATTTGTTTGAGGTCATAGAATAAGCATGAATCCTCCTTGGTGACGAAGGTGATGGCAACACCATTCTTTCCAGCACGACCCGTTCGACCGATTCGGTGAGTGTAATCTGTGGGATAGTGTAAGGCATGATTATATATAATACATATACATATATATGATTAGAGAAAGCAATAAGCAATTTGTTTCTTGCTACTCGTTTGGGGTTTACGAGTTTTAAGCCAGACGGATTACGAAAAAGTATCAGCATTTCACGAAAAAACTAGAAGCGTGCAAAGAATAATTTACCTTCAATAGATTTGGCCATGTCGTAATTCAATACCAAGGATACGTCTTTGATATCAATACCACGTCCAGCCACATCTGTGGCGACAAGAATGTCCTTGGAACCAGCCTTTAAACTCTGTAGAGCGTAGTCACGCTGCTCCTGGCCCTTGCCTCCGTGAAGAGTGCAGGCGCTGTACTGTAAAGTTATGAAAATACATGTGATTAGTATAAGAATCAAAAGAAAACGACACTCATGGAAGTAGAAGAACTCATAACTTACACCCAGTTTTTCCAACCCCTTGGCAAGCACATCCGCACCCTTCTTTTGGTTTACGAAAATAATAATTGGAGGTTCCAAACCACGATCCAGGATTTCCAAAAGCTTCTTCCTTTTTTCGGATTCGGATATGAGGTACACAATTTGTTCAACCCTCTCCGTGGGTTTACCCACTGAGCCAATGTAAACAACGGCCGGTCGGCGTAAATAATTTCTGGCAAGTCTTTCTACGGCTGGAGGCATGGTAGCAGTAAACATGACAGTTTGGCGGTATTTATTCTTCGTATAAAAATTTTTCATCAAGGCCGTTTCGTCCTCAGCTTCTTCAGTATCAGGTTTTTGATTAGTGACAGGCATGAACTCAAGAATCTTTTGCACGTCGGGCTCGAAACCCATGTCAATCATACGATCTGCCTCATCCAACACAATGTATGTGCACTGATTTAGTACCAGGTAACGATTTTCCAGGACGTCAATTAAACGACCAGGTGTAGCAATTACAATCTGAAAAACGGAAAAACAAATACTCAAGTTAATCCTTTATTCAAAGAAATAAGCTGAATAAGATGTCATTTTAGTGGATAATATTCACGCACTTCACATCCCAGTCTCAGACGGAATCCTTGCTCCTCTCGTGACAATCCTCCAATCACTGCAACCGTTCGAATACCCAATGGGTTACCAAAAGTCGCAGTTTCTTCTTCGATTTGCTGCGCCAGCTCACGGGTTGGAGCCAATATAATAGCGTATGGTCCTTGATCTTGATCAACAGCTTTCGGCGTCTCCATTTTCGGTAATGATTCAATCCAAACCAACAGTGGAATGAGGAAGGCTAGCGTTTTACCAGAACCAGTTTCAGCGACACCGATGATGTCACGATTCTATAGATCACAACGTCAAAAATTATGTTAGTCACTTCAATATACATACCTACATGTGTTTTTTTAATAATAACAACAAAACTGAAAGTACTTACAAGCAGTCCGATTGGAATAGCTTGTCGCTGGATTGGAGTAGGTTCCGTGTAGCCCACTTTCTCGATCAGCCCTAAAATATTTGTCGGAATAGAAGATTCCTTCCAGCTGCGTATAGGATTGGGAATGCGTCCTCCCTTAAGAGTTATGTTATAATCTTCTCTGAATATACGCCAATCCCTTTCATTCATTTCTGGCGAACTTTTTTCGCTCCAGTGACGATCACCCCATTTCTGCTTGTCTTCCTTCCTTTTTTCCTTTTTCAACCGAAGCCTAAAATTTAAAACCACAAGTAAGTAAATCCAATATAAATAATCCACAGTACTTATTACAACGACGCAAGTTAAAAATACGATCGTACTTTTCTTGTTGTTTCTCAGCTTCTGTGCGTCTCTTTTCTAGCAAGTCCCCATAGAATTTTGACTGGTCTTTCTTTTGCGCTTTTATATCAATACCGGCAACATGTCCACGTCCAAAGAATTGAACTTGGTGTCGCTGCTTGTAAATCGGATTATAGTCCACTGAAGTATCTTCAGTCGCATCCCAGTCAAACACAAATTTTCTTTCGTTCAGTCGCCTCATCCTGCGTTTCCGCTTTACCATTCCCAAATACCTGTCCTTAATCGCGTCTAATTCTTTTTCTTTATCCTTTTCAGTAAGTTCAAAATTATTCAAATCTTGTTGTTGATGTTGATGCCCTTTGCCATCCTAAAAAGAAAAGAAAAGTGATTGTAAATTAAGTTTCAATTCTAAATAAATAAACGAAACGTTCTTTCTAGTAGCCAGCAATTTTCCGAATCTAAAAACCTTTGGAATCGAATCAACGCACCTGTTTATCTTGCTCTTTTTCTTTTCCGTCTTTATCTGGATTATCTTTCTCTTTTTCTCTTTCCCTTTCCCTCTCACGTTCCCTTCTTCTTTGTTCACGCTCCCGGTCTCGATCGGATCTTCGAGAGTCTTCTGCTTCCTTCTGAAAATTAGCCCTTTTGGACCGCTCCTCTTCCTGTCTACTCCGTAACTTATCGACTTCCTCCTGCCGCCGTCTCAAGGCCTCAGCTTGTCGCTCCTCCTTCGTCAGAAACTTGGGCTGAAAATATCATTAAATGTATATGTAACATAAGCGAAGGCATCACAAGAATGAACATTTTCAAAATAATGAAAACCATTAGCATTATGTAATTACTAGACTGCTACAAAATTACAAGTTTACATATTCCACAAGCACAAACCTTACTACGAGCTTCTTCTTCTGCCTTTTTTTTTGCCAAAAGTTCTTCCAGAGACAAAGGTTCTTTCTTTGCCTTCCCATTCATCTTCAGATCCTCTTCCTCCTCTTCTTTGACACTAACCTCATGTTTGACGGGCTTCTCAGGCCTATCTCTGTCATACCTTCGAATGTCATCCTTTCGACTATCTCTAGGTCGATCTCGTTTATTATGGTCATGGTCATAGTCTTTTTCTTCTTTCCTAGTCCTATCCAAATCTTTTTGCTTCTCCCTGTCATAATCCCTCTTCGATTTTGATTTCGGTGATCGGGACCGAGATCTAGAACGCCGTCTATCGCGGTCTCGATCCCTTTCTCTTGAACTGAGTTCCATGATTCTGCACTGATTTTAACTTTTCACACAAATAACAGTTTTTAGAAGTTGCCCTTCGTCTCAACACCCGTACTTGGAACAACTTGATGATAATTTAATAAATAAGAGTAACTCGTGTCTAGTCCATAGATTCTTTCGATTCCACGATCAACAAAATTACATAAAGTAAAATTGTAAAATAATATTAAATTAATACAAAGCTCAACTGACGACTATCTGTAACAGTACAACACTTTTACGTCGGAATTTGTCAAAAAGATGCAAAAACAACTTAATAGCTTCAGCCACATTTTTTCAGTAGCTATACATTTTTCAAATATACTTCTTCAACCGTTCAACGTCCAGCACGTCAGCCGAAGCTACTCAATTAGGTCAATTCCATAAATGCAATCTTGGATGATTGACCGGGAACCGGAACAGTGGTTCCACGTTTTCTTTTAATTCCCAATTCTTGCGTACTAAAAAGGATGAAAAATTTAACTCCTTAACAGTTCACCAAAAACCGTCAATTCTACACAACTTTCAAAATTTTTGAAGGGAAATAAAAATAAAATATGCCATGTACTGATTTAGTACAGTATAGGGCACTATAAAAACTTGTTTAATAATAGAAATTTTACTTTTTCACCTTTCCAATTTCCCAAATGTTTTGTTTTTGTCTTGCGACTTGCGATGTTCTTGCCATCGACGACATTTTTGAATCTAGAGCGAGGGAATAAGGCGGGAAGCTTAAAAATCATCGTTGAACTCTTCTACTGGTTCTACTCTTCACTCTTCCACTTCCACTCCGAACTTCCGAAGTCCAAGCGACTGCAACTTGCAACGTCCAACTCCAATCGTCCAATCCAATTAATCCAATCTAGTAAACTGACACCAAATCCTATTAAACTTAAAATGTTACTAAACTTAATTAATATTTGTTTTGTTCATTTACTCGTTGATGTTGATACGTAAACTAAAACCAGCTCATATGAATTATGGGAGAAACTGGAATTTATAGAGGCACTTACGTGGGGGAAAATGTAGTTGCATGCTACTATGTATACACACAGTTTTTCGCCCACTGCGGCCGGGATGAAAAACGTTTTAATAAAGTACTTTTATAACATTCATGTAAAAATGTAGCTCTAAAATGTTTCACGCTTTTTAGGTTTTAGACTATTCAATTAATAGCATAGAATGATTTTTTTGTAGTTCAGAAACAGATCGAAATCTAACATAACCTTATGGGTGAAGACGAATATGTTAAACCTTAGCAGCCATGTCGTCTACTGGCAATAACAAAGAAGTTATTCCAAGGAATCCACGAACAGAAACCAAGCAGTGTACAATATAATTCGAAACATTTATTACGATAATTGGTATTATTTTTTCGATTTTTAACATCTGTAAACACTGATATAAGTTTGAATTTTTGTATTTTCAAGGTTCACCTACATGCACACACAAAGCGCGACATACGTACACCTGTTCTCCGCGTATAAACTCTACGGAAATGCATATAATATATACAGCTTTAGTAAACCTGTAAGTATACAATAGTACAGGTATAGAACTAGAAAGTATACACGTGTTTGAAACGTTAATTACAATTACTATCACTATTATAATGCTAGTACAATGTTAGAAACAATAATGGTGATTGATACATGAATAATGAATACACCAATCTCACTGATCAGACTTCACCCACCAGTGCCGTGACCAGAAATGATTGCATTTGTATGTAGTTATATAGATTAGAATAATAATTAATTTACACACATATGTCTAGAAGTACGGTAAGATGCTGCAATCAAATAAATACATACAAGTATATGTTTTTTGTGCTCTCATTTCCGTAACGTCAACAACAATCACCTTGTGCATTGCACAAAATCGCATTGAATAGCACACTTCAGTTTGATAGTGTTAACCTATTGAGCCAACCATAGGTTTTTTCCCATAAATCTACGAAGCAATAAATCAAACACTGACAATTAGTATTTTTCTAGCGTAACCGCACTGTAAAAGGTAACGGCTAATATTACTTATCAAAACATCAAAGCTGCGGGGATATTACATCTACCACGACCAACATTTAACTGTTGAAAAAGTTTCTAGAAAACTTTTAACTACTTTGAGGGTCTTATGTAATTAACGTGTCATAATACAAAACCCAAGCAGACCTATTGAAAATCAAATTGGTTAATTAGAGTCAAATTGTTTAGAATGACAACCTCTACTGGAATACGAAGTAATCATGCGCGAATTTCCATTGACCTCATGACAACATTTTCATGCATACGACATTTCACAACGCCCGGTTGTAATTCAAGTACACCTTCATGGCAATGGGAAGTGGTAAAGTTTTGATTTTCTGCCGCATTTGTACAGTCAAGGGGTGATTGATCGTGGGTGGAGGCTCATCAATGATATATTCCTCACTCAGATCAACTAATGGACTTTGTGGAGTTGCAGGTACCCCACCGACGTGCATAACATGTACTCTCGGTTCATTTTCGGTGTCACTTCCATCGGTGTCGGAGTTTTCCATATCCACAGGTACATTCAGGAACAGCATTCGTTCCATGGGATTAGAACCTCCTCCTCGACTATCTTCAGTGTCTCCCTGATCCCCGTCTTCTGAAGAATCATCTTCATCTTCCTCGTCGATTTCTACAGAATCCTCCGCTGAAGCTTCTGCTAGAGCTTCAGCCATGGTCTCGTACATGTCTACATCCAAACTAGGGTCATGGTGGCTGGTGGAAGAGTTAGGAGACGCTTCTTTGGTTGATGTGGATGGTTCAGTCGTTTTGTTCGTACCGTTGCTTCTGCTTCTGTCACTCCAATGCACGCATCTACGCTGGGAGGGAAAGTACGTAATTCCTGGAAGTTCAGGGCTCAAAAG
This sequence comes from Disparrhopalites patrizii, assembly GCA_034698585.1. NCBI lineage: Eukaryota > Metazoa > Arthropoda > Collembola > Symphypleona > Sminthuridae > Disparrhopalites > Disparrhopalites patrizii. The sequence goes on along the minus strand of JAQGBT010000963.1, from coordinate 19,243 downwards.
GCCTCCATTAAGAAAAGGTCGATGTGGAACTGGAGAAGAATTCCCTGGTGGCGAGCGATGAAGAGATTCAGTATCCTCCATTTCATCGTCCGTACTTGCTTCGAAATTGACGTCTCTTGCTGCACAGGAATCTTCTCCGTGTGGTGAGAAACAATGCGATTCGCTTTCTTCTTCACGTTCTGGGAGTTTTCCGTTGCTGCTGCTACATGGACAAGCATCATTGCTGCTATCACCCGAAGGTTCATCAGCCCGTCGATCGCTGCTATCACTTCTCGAGTCCCCAGGTGAATCTCTGTTTCTCAGCGCGTAGGAAATTGATACCAGGCCAGGCCTGTGTCCTGGACGATCTGGGCTAAAGTTTACAGATAAGTCGAATTTATCGAACAAGTAGATATAATGCACATTAATAATACCTGGAGTAATTGCTTATAAAATGTTGTTTAAAAAATTGAACAGTACAAATTTTAAATCAATATTTACTCTTCGCCTGCAGCATTAAAGCGTGAAAGTACACAGGTCCCAGCCGTTATCCTGTTTACCCTTTTTCGGGGTCGCTTAGCCTTAGAACTAGTAATTTCAGGAATTGTTCCACGACAATTTGAACGAATTGATTCTCTGATGACAACTCGACACATTGCTGATAGTTTTATTGGGTTCCACTCAGCTGAAAGTAGTAACAACAAATAACACAATTGTTACGATGTCTCAACAGCACGTGGCATGTGTTTATTTTATTCAGTGAATTCAATACTGTATAAATACGAGCTCCTGCTTGTCGAGTTAACGCCTAAGGTGTGGATTAACTTACGCAGTGCAGTAGGCTGCTGGGGTTTCCCCGAACTTTCGACAAGGGATGCAAAAGAAACAGAGAGTAAAACTTTTCGTTCCACTCTAGACTCTGAAATTCTTTTCATCTGTACCAAAGAATCGTTAACTGGTACCACAGAGATTCCCCCAACCTACATACATAAAATGATTTTGCATTTGCAATAACCAACTAAAAATTAAAATCCTCACGAAATCATTATTATGGTTCGTACTTACCTTTAGTGAATCGATGATGACTTGTAAGTATTTTGGTGGACAAGCTGCTCCACAATATATTCGGTCATAACGGTACGGCGTAGGAAGCGCATCCATACAGTTACCAATAGAAAAAGACGGCTCACAAAACTCAAATAAGTCTACAGCATAGGATGATACTTTAAATTGTTCCAATTTGAACCTGTTTAAAAAATTACATGGAATTATTTTTAGCTGTCAAAATCAAAATATGTGCGTATTATAAGGATATAACAACGTTTTCAAAATCCTATTTCGTAGAATGAAATACCTTGCATATTCCACAACATCCGCATGAAGTTCGATCCCATGATTGATTCCTCCTCTACCCAACATCAGTCCAGCCATGGTGGATAAATAGCCCGTCCCGGAACCAATGTTTAAAAAACTTAGTCCAGGCGTTAACTGAAGATTTTCCAACACCTCTGAGTAGATGCATGGAGCTGACATGTGTAGGTTACCATGTTTCCAAGCCAGGTCCTTGTAAGGACTTTGCTTCTGCGTCTTTGTGTAGTAAAAGGCTCTGTCTACAGCTCGGAATACTTGTTCCACTAATATCGTCTGTTAAAACATCAATTTGCTAATTTAGCATCAAAATATAAAATAAAATGCGAAATAATTGTCTGCACCTATTGGTAAGTATCACTAAATGAGCTTGTTTCTTTCATATTTATAAGGAAATCGTGATCCACTGTGGAAAAACTGAATACAAAAATATTGACGAAATTTATCTTCTAACAAGAAACGTTTACCTTTATATAATCAGCCTCCATAAGATTGTCAATCAATTCATCATTGTTTTCCCCCGAACTGACTGCACCCCCCATTTTGACGCTTGTAACAACTGAATATGGTTTATAAACAAACCGACCCAAGCTTTGAATCCCTTTTACTTTCTTTGTTATTTCTTCAATCCCCGTTCCAGATCCAAGTAACCAACAATATACATACACCTCTCCAGTCTCAAACAACCTTTGCACGCTTCGGGCTCAATACTGCAATTACCAAAAACAACAGAACAATGACGTTTTCCTTCAACTCGGAATGACAATACAGTTCTTTACCATTCAAATCCGGAACAGACGAAGTACGTACTTACTTGAACGTATAGGAATGTATTCCAAACACTTGCTCCACCCAGCAGTATTTAACCCTTATAATCCAGCTCTCCCAACAAATGAATTGCATCTAGTCACAACCATAAAATTATCGACAGCTATAATTCCACACGGTATACCCTCAGCCTCAGCCATCAGTGATGAGTTAGGAACTTATTGAAAATAGTGTAACGTTCCGTCTTGAACATCTCTACAAAAAAAAAAGAGATACACTTAATCACTGAACACGCACACAACTAAAGATTTTCTTTGAGCATTTCCCTACGTCCTACATGTGATAAATCCCGTTCCATGGTATGTAGTCTGTGGTAAACACACCACAGTGACATACCAACATGAACATATAAAATATCAACAGTGAATATCAAAAATGAGTGACAACTGACAACATGAATGCTGAAAATAACTAGGTTCTTCTAAGTTCCATTTAATTTGTTTATACAACAGCTTAAGAGACAAAAACCTACTTCAATCGTAAATAGTCAACTCAGTCAACTGCCGTTTATGGAAGAGTCCACCACTGACTTCATACGATTGAAATGGTTCAAGATAGAATAGTCCACATCTTCTGGATCACAAAAAAAAACAGTCATGGAGAAGATGTGAAGATTTATTGAAGAAGATATGGAGACGAGAAAGACGATCTGCGTGAAGACAAATATATATTCATAAAATCAACTTTTATATATTTACTCAGTCAGCTGTTGTCACGTTTAGGTTTATAACTCATACGAAAGTATAAGGTTATACTCGAAAAGTGAAAATAGAGGCAAAGATAAGAAAACAAAAATAGATGTCTATAAAATTTCCTTTAGAATATTTTATAGAATCCTTTTTAGAATCAAAAACTACAAGTAGAAGCCTATATCGGCTATAATCCTAGGAGATGCGTTTTTTTCGGTTTACTTACCTTTTTTCTATATTCTTCCTATAGTCCTACGCAGTAAATAAACGACCACAACAGCTGCGCAGCTCCACCTTGGAAAATCTTTTATATAAGAGAAATTGGAGCATAGAAAATTTAAAAGAATGTCATAATTATAACCTTCCAAAAGCCGTGAAGTGTATCAGTGCGTGACAACCAGATGACCCAAAGGTCACGGGGTGACCTCAGAACTTGATATTGTGAATTACGGTTAAAAAGAAATCAGGAAAATATTTTAGAAAATCCCTGTTTTATACTGCTAAAAGTTCTGCTAAAATTCAATTGTGTATACGAAGATTGATTTTCTGTTGATTTTCACCCTCGCGTTTTCCCTCGTGTGTCTATATAGACGTAGGCAGATCGTGCGGGGAAAGTTGTTATATTTTCTGCCGGACGTTGCTGATTTTTAACAAAAAATAAAATAATGTTATTGTAATATTAGTTTTATTAGCTTTACATATTAATTATTACAAATAAATTTCTTGGACAAGAGGATTAAAGGGGAAAAAATTTAAGGAATTATGTGTACTGAATTAAATAACGTGTCCCGCCTTGTCCGGTATGACCTGGATGGGGACAGTGACCCCGTGATTCAAGATATTCCAAGGGATAAGTGCCCTTTGTGCAGGAGGGATTTACTGGAAACTTATTCCCTTCCCTACGATTCTATCGTCAAGTTAAGCTTTCAAGGGAAACTCATTCCATGGTCGCTGATTGCCTACTTTTCCTCGGTGGCATCCGTTGATATTCAGATTTTTCGACCGCACCAGAATAGTATGTTCTTTAATTATCACTATCATTTTAATGTACAAACAATTAAGTTTATACCCATATTTTGGTTACATATAATATAGGTACGTATATTTTTATATAATGTGTATATAGAGCTTTGTGTGCGTGTGGAGGTTTTGACATTCCTGGAATTTTGTGGATATTATCAGTCGATGATGGGGATTATAGGCAAAATGAGAAGTCTATCTAAAAAAAACGTTTTAGAATTTGGTGAAGGGTAACACCTTGGTAATAATGGTGATGATTGATTATGTATCGCAATTAGCACAGTGATTGGACAGTAACCATTTCCCGCCTTAAGCAACTTGATCTGTCAGGAAAGCAAATGGTATGGGTGGGTGAAAGCAGGTGAAAGTCCTGTCGACAGTTTTAGAGCTTTTCGTTTCCCTTGCGATTTCCGATTCGGATGTCAGATTTCGAAAAAGTAGAACTTAGCGAATATGTTATTTTCATTTTTGGAGTTCATATTCAGTGTTTTAGATGACTTTCTCGGGTTTATTTAGGTATATACTTATACATTATATTCACTGTAAAGTATGTACATGTAGTACGTATTACAAACACATAACACATAGTTGCGCGAGTCGAGGTTGGCTCCTGAGCAGGGTATTGTTAATCCCGGATTATAATCCCGGGATTACGTAATCCCAATCCGTAATCCAAAGAGTTTAAATAACCCATGATTTTACCGAAATTAAATGTCTTTAATGTTCTTTTGTACTTATGTGTTAATGTATATATTATACATAGGCATAGGCGATCATCATTTTCGAGTGGTGTTAATTTAAGTCATAATGTCTTAATCGCAGTCAAGCCCAAGCATCATGAGGACTTCAGCTCCGATAGTTTGGTACGGGAAAAAGTGTCACGACTTGAGGATAGGATCTCGTCATTGGAAGATAATATGGACGAGGATTCGCTGCAATTAAAAACGGAGAGAGACTTACAGCTCATCACAAAGCAGATCTCATTTCTAGCTAAACGCCTTGAAGAAGCTGATCAAGCTGAATGGATCAAGAAGACGTGAAATTGTAGGATGCTTAGAAAGCTCATTCATACGGAGGTTTAAATGCTTTTCATATCCAGTTCATAGCAGTCATTGTATGTGTTCAACAAGTTTTTTTCCCTAGCTCTCAATGTGGGTTGTTGCGTAGCTTTACGTGAATGTATATTTATATACATATTATTAAAATTGAAAATGTGTACGTTGTGTACAGTCATATGAATTTAAACTTTGATTATGTCTAGTCCTTTTAACTAGAAGTAAATGTAACATGTAAATCTGCAAATTGATTACCATTTTCAAGTTTTTGAATACCTCAATAAATTCATTCCTCATGCTTGTGGAAAAGTAATTACCTCATTTATCTCCGTCAGTAATGTGTGTGACATTACCTGGTTTTGATTAAAAAAACATACGTAGACAATTTACAATCTCTGGAATTGGTCAAAGGCAAGGATTTTAAACGTAATGGATCAACTTCGCGTAATTTATTATTGTCATTGTCGCACGTTAAATATCGAACGAAGAACCTTTAATTTTTATGAACGACGTCAACCCAATCAACGAATTAACTGACAAATGTATATACTATGTACATAGTACATACATTGTATTTCGTCCATGTATCGCACCCTGTGCCACATGCAGTTTTCAGGTTTTCCAACCGTTGAGAACAATAACCGCTTATGAGCACAGCCAAAACAGCCAACAGTTATACTACGCAAGAAAGAAAATTAATAGATTAATTAATACATAAGTACAAAACTGAACTATTAATAAGTACACGTGACCCCGTTTTAATCCAAAAGGTTTTGCATGTTAAATAAATCGCCAGCGGACGGAAGAGGAGCTAGACCGTCGGTCATGGTAGGAAGCTTGGAGAAGTCGGGCATGTTTGACACATGAGCCTTTAGATCTTCAACTTTTTTGTACATTACCTTCAAATGCGATTGATGTTCCTGTGAGAAAGGAAAAACCAAGTGAAGCAGTTATTACTTTCACTGAACAATAACCTAATAACTACCTCAGCAGACCGAAAAAAATTTTGCTAAATCAAGAGAATAATCCAAGGGACATTTGTACATGCGTAGCCAGGATTAAAAAACATTATGATGTCCTTTCAGCAGTTTGTGTAATTATAACGATGCGAAGATTTTCGTAGTACTGTACTTCATGACTAAAACGTTTTCGGTTAGGACTGAAACAAACTAGGTAACACTACTCAGCCCCATCGCGAAACAGAATGCTAATACTTAATAATGCAGCGTACCTCTAGTCGGTGCTCAGCCTGAGTCAACAAATCTGTTTGAACATGAAGAAAATCTTGAAATTTCATTGATGCGGATTTTCTGTCTTCCAGTTCCACATCCAGCTTCTGATTGTAATCATGCAGTAAATCCGCCGCTGACTTGATTTTTTGTAGCAATACTTTTGCTATATCTGAGTCTATACAAATCTCATCAATCCTGCCAATATCAGACACTTCCGAAGGCAAATTAGCAATTTTCCCCCGTGTAGCTGCGTCCGTACTTGGCATTTTATCAAGATCCTTGAAATTGAGTTAAAACGATTTACCAATAGTGTCAATGCTTTCAGGAAAAAACAATATGATTTCAACAATCAACCTAGTGTCATACCTTTATGATTGCAACTAATTCGTCTTCCGTGGGAGGGTCTTTAAACGGTGATGGAGACAACTTGACCTCCAACTGAACCACGCCATCAGCTTCTACCTCATCAACGGTATTTGTGGCCTCCATACTTCGCTTTCGTAAAGCAGACTCAATCTCTTCTTTTTTTGTCCGTACCCGCTTCCTCTTATGTTCTGAAGTAGATGCCTTCCCCTCTGAATGACTCCGACGCCTCTCCTTCCCATCTGGTCTATCACCCGCACCTTGGATATCTTCTGCCACTTTGGATGACTCCTCCAGACCATCTTCAAACTCGTCATCATGTAAGTCATTCCATGCCTTATGATACAGAGATGTGAAGTCTTGAATCAACTTTTCATCATAAATCCCCCGCTCTTTCCAGATGCCCAATATCCTCAAGATACTCTTCTTGGTCTTGTCCCCCGAGATCTTGGCCATCTGCTCCAGCACCTTCTTGAACATGGGAGCGAAAGTTTTACCAAATTCTGGACATTTCTTCCGACCATTTTGAATCACATCATTGGCTAAATATAGGAAAGTTAACTTCCTGTGCTCTTGAGCTAAACATACGAAACACATTGAGTTAATGAATCACAGGAGCGTTTAGTCACATTTTTAGTTTGATCAATCATGCAACTTACGGTTTCTATAATTAATAAAAATTAGATAATTACCTTTCAAGAATTCTTTGTACCAAGTTTTAACTATTGCTTGATGATGCTTCCGATGGTGCATCAACCACATGGATACACCTTGAATGGACTGCTGCGAAGGGTTTAATTCCGCTAATTTCCTTTCAAATCCACTCTCTGTATACGCGGACATGGTATCCACTGTAATTTCAGTACAAGAATAATCAATTCCGCTTCACAGCAGTCAAACCATCAGGTCAATCACGAAAATCACGACATGTATGCATTGATGAGTTAGTTTTAATTTTTAATGCCTCGATTTACCGCGTTGGAGGCTGGCAATTTTGTACATCTCTCAAATTCACGAAATCGTGTGAACACCAAATTAATTGAGCTTCAAAACAAGCACTGTAAAACAGCGATGACTATTTGTTTTCTGTACTAAATATAAATTATATTTAAGTATTCAATGGATTTTTTTTTTGTTCTGTAAAAAAGTATTTACGATTTACGACGAAGAAAAATGAGAAAATCAAAAACTCAAAACCAAAAATAGTACATTTTCTTCTTTCAAGTGAATTTTAAATTTCCCTCACTGCTTTTCGCCTGGCATGTTATAGTGCTTGTGCTTGTTCATGCTTAAAATTATTTTTCTTAAACAGACATTTCCAGCATTCCAGCTCAAAATAAAGATTATTTTTAAGTCAAATTCAGTCAAACTACGTTAATATTTAGTACGCTTCCATTAAGCCCACGGTGCCAGTAGATATTAATTCAAATCTTTAAAATTGATTTTAGTTTTTTGTAATTTTTGTTGTCCTTGACCATTTTATGAAGAAACCAGTATTAAATTATTGCATCACCTATCACCTCTTCTGTTCCAGTAATAATTGCCTATTTTATTATGTAGGTATACTTTCACCATTAATTGCCCAAAAATAGTGTTCCGCCGTGGTAGCATCATGTCATCCTGTGTTTAAACGCCGGCTTGGACCGTGCGGATAACTTTCTCCAACAATGTTTTACTTTGTTATAGGCGTATAGGTACCGTGAGAATCCTCGTCTTTTAATTGAAAACGTAAATTCCCACGTTGCATCATTATATTATTATTACTCGGAAGATTCAAGGTAAGATTGTAATTGTCGGGATATATTTTTTGTAACTTCCAAGGAAAATTGTAAATGGGTATAATGTTTTTAAGAATCTATTTCAGCTCAGTTACAGTGCAATGATGGTGGCGCAACAGATGTAAAATGTCTTTCTAGTAGGGTGTTGCATTTGTTTTGAATTTGTGTTTTGTATTTTTTGGAAATATTTCAGAAACTATAAACCATAATGATTAGGAGAGCGGCGTGGGTCGTTGGTGGGGTCACCGCTGGATCAGTGGGATTCTTGGCACATAATAACTGGGACACGAACGCTTTTGCTGCCGTCAGATTTGGCAGAGCTGCACTTACAGTATGTTTGTTTTAATTTTTCGTCAGTGCCTTATTATGCATATTATTATTTATTAAACTTATACATGCGTATCATCAAGAGTTTCATTTAATATTGTATTATTATTAATTATTATTTGATGCACCTATTTCAGTTTGGGTCCATCGCTTTGGATTACAAGTGGAGTGTGTACACAGGCAAACTGCCCACAGAAGAAGAAGCTGTGAATGAGCTATGGTCAAAGGTAAACTAGCAACTCAGGGCTATACGGGTGAACCTGTAACATATTAATTGTTGCTGCCTGTTTTACTTATTTGGAATTTATGAAATTACTAAAAATTGACAATGGCTTTACCTAAGGTTCATCGCCGGTGTGCGCAACGACTGTTAACTTTGTGCGAGGCCAATCGAGGAGTTTTCATAAAAGTTGGTCAGCATATTGGTGCCATGGAGTATCTACTTCCTCAAGAGTACACGGAGACATTAAAAGTTTTGCATAGTAAAGCTCCAGAGTCATCGATTGAACAAGTTTACTCGGTCATACAGGAGGACTTAAATGCTGAGGTCAGTGTTGAACATTCTGCTAGGATTTTCAACAAGTATAAACACTTTTATTTTTAATTTTTATTATAGGTTTCAGAATTATTTGTCAATTTTGATCCAAAACCGCTGGGTGCAGCATCTTTAGCTCAAGTGTACAAAGCACAGCTGGCTACGGGTGAAACTGTAGCTGTGAAGGTTCAACATAGAGATGTAAAAGCTCATTCTAACGTCGACATGGCCACAATGGAGTTTTTAGTTAAACTTGCGGGAAGATTATTTCCAGACTTTAAATTCCAATGGTTGGCGGAGGCCACTAGAAAAAACTTGCCGCTTGAATTAGATTTTCTTCATGAAGGTCGAAATGCTGAAAGAGTCGGTAAACTCTTGAAAAATCTGACTTGGTTAAAGGTAAGACATGTAGGATCGTGGATGCCTCAGGGAATGTACATACTTTGAAATCTTATGATTGATGATTATATTATTTTATATTTGCTCAATATATTTCAGATTCCAAAAATATATTGGAAATACAGCACGGAAAGAGTTCTCGTCATGGAATTCAGCGAAGGAGGTTTTGTCAATGATCTGGAATACATTCAATCCCAAAAACTGTCCCCGATGGAAATCGCAAAGAATTTAGGCCAGATGTATTCAGATATGATTTTTGTTCATGGTCTGGTGCATTGTGATCCTCATCCAGGGAACATTCTTGTGAGAAAAGACGAAAATGGAAAGCTAGAAATTATTCTTCTTGACCATGGACTATATACAGTACGAAATACCGCTCTTACATGCACTCTCTAATTTGTTTGTAAAAAAAAAAATTAACGAGTTTTTTTCTAGGATCTTTCGAATGACTTCCGGTACAATTACTCCCAGTTGTGGTTAGCTATTATGGATTCAGACGTTGAAGGGATGAAAAAACACAGTACGGGGTTAGGAGTGGGTGAATTCTATCTCTTATTTTCCTGTGTCGTTTCTGCTAGATCCTGGGACACAATCAGCAACAAGAAAAAAGGGGGTATCACTGCAACAAAAGTTACAAAAACCGAGGTAGACATATTTTTAAATTTCAGTGTTCCAATCCAGCATGAAATACTTTGGTTTTCACCATGCACGGGTTTTTGACTTTCAGACCGAATATATCAAAAAACGAGTTAGCATGTACATCCCTCAACTTACACAAATTTTTGAACGCGTACCTCGTCCCATGATTTTAGTACTCAAAACGAACGACTTGCTCAGAGGTATCGAGCATTCCTTAAAGATACAAAAAACGTAAGTACACCGAATATATCGAAATGTCACCCATAATCTTGATTTGGATTGTAAATGTAAATAATGTGCAAAACATTTGTTTGAAACAAATTACCTTCATGTACGGAAATTTGATATTTTCAGTATGACTTCGTTCTTATCCATGTCCAAATGTCTAATTCGGGCCGTCTACAATGAAGAAATGAGATTATGCCAGTCAAAATTATGTGTTCTAAGAAACTTTATTAAGCAGCAGTGGTCTCTGTTTAGAATACGAACATTTGAAGTGTATTTGTGGATAGTATCGACTGTGACACTGCATCCGTTGGGATACAATTAAAGCGCGATGACATTTACTGTTTATGCAGTTAAATTCGATACAGCTTCAGCTATTAATTGCGTCTGCAAAGTTTTTTTTGACGCCAGAGTATATTTGGAATATGCATTTTAAACAGATTTATACTCTACTGTTTGCACAGCCCTGGTTTTGTAGTTTCTCGTATCTACTATACATATATTACTGGACCTACCAGTGTACCCAATCACACTATACTTTGCTAAAGAAGCACAACTGTGCATTTGTCCAAGGGGAACCAAACATAAATAAAACATAAATAAAATTATTATGTAGACTTGCGCCTACTTACGTTACCTGACTTTTGTGAGACACCTTCCATTTTGAATTCGCAATAATTTACTTGTAGAAACACAATGAGATCTTTGGTTAATTTAACACGTATCATGTTGATACAGCTATAATTTATGATGCTGGAACCGGTGCTAAAGAATCATCACTGATATTATTAATTATTATATTTATTGGTTCTATGGTTGTATGTTTATTCCTTTGGAGAAAACTGTATTAGAGATTTACAGATGGGGTACTGGGTATGGTGAATTGTTAGTTAAGCAGTATTGTTTGTATAGGGTTTGTGGCTAAATTGTGACATACAGTTCAGTTTTATTTATTGTTCGTTTACTGTTTAGGACTGCAGTATACTATCAGTTCAAATGTGCTTAATAATTTGCTCAATCATTTAACAATTAGTATACAGTAATAGCAACAATGTAATAAGTTAATAAGTAATAGCAAGGAATAAGTGGAAGCAGTTAACGGATTTTTATTCGGCGAAGTGATATATTGGGCTTTAAAAATGTAGTACTATACGGAAATCTTACATTTAAAATTGATGCAGGAAGCAGAAAATGAAATAAACGTTCAAAATGGTTACATATGCACACTTCCATTGTTTTGTCTGATTTGATTACAACATTTTGTGTGTACAAGCGTACATGCACGGAATAAATTTTGCGATATTATATTTTCAAATTGAATTCGAAGCAAATCGCCATTGCGCGCTACCGCTGTTCTAATGGCGTTTTTGGTTCAAAATTCCAATTTGAACCGCTGTATAGAGTTGCATTGTTGTGCAGATACACAATCATAACAATTGGGGTGTTTTAAAGGGAACAAAGTGCATTAAATAGCTCGAGAGAAATGTGAAAGGTTAATTGTTAATCACCGTCTCTTGTTCTCTTCAAATCCTTCTCTCTTTCTCGTTAAAAATAGATTTCGCTTCTGTTGCCTAAAAAAGTTTGCATTTTGGGGCGCCAAAGGACGTGTTTAACATTTAATTTTACGAAATTGAGTACAGAAACACAAGCTGCAAATAAGCTCGCATTTACAGTTTTATGTGGATTTGAATTTCCAACTTCAATTTTGCTATATCTCTCTTCATCCTTTGAAGTTTGAAGTGTTATCTTCAGGCTCTCGAATTGATTTTGGGGCAACGTGAAATGAAAAAATGTGTGCGGAAAAGTTCACGTTTCTGGTCAATACTGTAGCATTTAGGAACATTATTGCTAGGTGAAAACATCAATTTTGAACCGAAGTTGTGACTTACTTAATGTGTTACATAATATAATGTTTTCAAAATGCAAGCTAATACTGATTGTACGCAGGATTTGCAATTTAAACTTCGACAAAATTTTGAATAATAAAATCAAAATTGAAACTCATGAAGTTTCAATGACCTGTAAAGTGCGAAAGCTTTGGTTCAAAATTGGTCAATTGAAAAGTTTCTGCGTTAAAATAAATATTGGCTGTATTTCAAAAAATTCCCAAAAATTGTATTCTCCATTAATTATTACTAGAATAGAGACTATGACTAAAGTACTTTGCCATTTCTCCTTTGAAAGCTTTGGCAAATACATGCAGACCGTGTTGGAACTGCAGTCTTTAAATGTTCACCTCCTTGTTTTTTTGTTTGGATCAAAGGGCAGCGACAATTATGATCAAAACAACCCCGCACTTGAGTTTCTCGAAAAGCTCTTCCAATTAATGACGTGCAGATCGAAGTGCGTACTTGAGAGACATTTAAAAACGTAGCAAATAATAATTTTTTGCTCTTTGTTACTGCAAAAAGCTTTGCTATCTTCAGCTGGGCTGATGTAATATCACACCCTCAAAATAACAATAACATAATGTTACATGTTACTGTATTACATGATCTTTATATGCACATTGCGTGTAGAAACATTTTTTACGGCTATCTAAATTAAAATGATCATCTGTTTTGAAGATGAACTAAAGCAAATGGAAAATTACCCACTTATTTTCTATTGTATCCGGTATCCGTATATCCATTTCATTTTTCGAGTTTTTTCAACAATTATCCAGTCAAACAATTGTATGGGCCCGGATGAACGTGTAAACAAATATTCATCAGTCACCTGGAATTTTAGATGATTGGGAGCTATTTTGAGTGAGTTGTATGCAGTTTAGGATTCAATTCTTGAAAAACATTAAAGCATTTTTTCAAACAAATACGTCAAATATGGACTAAAAATCCCTGCATTTAAATAATTTAAATATTAGAAAGAAATAATACGCAAATTCCATTAATTGTGAATTTTGATACACTGATCGCTACATTTTTTGGAAAAGCATAATTTTTATAAGATAAAAAGCTTACATTTTAAAGCATAATTTTTATAAGATAAAAAGCTTACATTTTAAAGCATAATTTTTATAAGATAAAAAGCTTACATTTCAAAGCATAATTTTTATAAGAACGAAAGCATTCATTTTTAAAGCATAATTTTTTTTAGATAAAAGCATGATTTTTTAAAGTATAATTTTTTTTATAGATAAGAAACGTGCATTTTTCAAGCATACTTTTTTTAAATAAAAAACGTGATTTTTTAAAGCATAATTTTTTTAGATAAAAATTATTTATATATTTATTTTATATGCTTTTTTAAAAGCATAATTTTTTTAGATAAAAATTATTTATATATTTATTTTATATGCTTTTTTAAAAGCATATTTTAAATTCCGCATTGTATCACAGGTATTCGAGTTCAACATGTTCTCTGAATTAGTGACCGTCTTAATTCCATGCACAAATATAAACTCAATGGCTTCGAAGTTCATAAATAATATTTGGGACATTCGTGTTAATTTTTCTAATCCAGCAGCATTTCAAGTTTCACTTTGCTCCATCAAAACACATATTTTTACTTGCTTTTAGCTTTTGACTTGGTCGTAAAACTGGAGACGTAAAACTGGTCGTGACTGGAGAAATGATGTTGATGGGATTAAAAATGGATTGAGGAAAGCCGGCAGTTTATGCGATCATATACATATTATGTACGTATATGTGCCTGTTCATTACAAGGATCACCCCAACATCATTTATTACCTAATTACCACAAATGAAATGGGATATTTATACATGTCAGGGATTATCGCGTCAATAATAATAAAAAATTGGTAGTATTTAAAACCACTGGCCAACTCTACTGAGAGGGTTTTTTACATGGAGAAAACATGTTCCTATTCGTTTAAACGTTGTAGTAAAATAGGTCAAAATACTCATGTTGATGTCATTGAATTTTTCGCAGGTCAATGATCAAATTCCACAAATACGATAATTTGTAAGGCATTTTAATGATTCCTATGATGATAATTACCGGGAAATCCAATGTGAAGTCGTTTGCGCCTCATAATAATGATTAAACGATCAAAAGATTACACAAACTAGCAATTTTATACAGGCTCCGGCGCCTTTTGCCTTCTCCCAAGTGTATCTTCGCTCATTTATTAATTGTAATTACAAGGAAGTGAGGAAACCGTCAAAAATATCTCGAGGAAAATTCATAACTTTGTTTGGAGCTTCAGAGGAAAAAACGAGCATTTTACGCGAAATATAATATACATATGTACATAGGTATATCATCAGCCGTACTTTGTGCCAATTTGACCTGTCCGTCAATGTAAAAAATGTAAATATATGAAATTTTTTCTGTAAATGAGATAAGAAAATATGGCCCTTGTTTACACTGTGAAATCTCCCAATTATAGTATCCCAGCAAGTTCTCTCATTAACTTTAATTAGTCAAGGATATTAATTACAGCCTCTAGTTATAGTAGTTTTTTCAACGATAAATGCGTGCATTTTTCATTTTGGACATTTTGTTCAAAGCAAAGTACATGGCATTTTCGTGATTCATTAATCCACCCGCTAATTTGTGATGACAGTTGGCAGGCTGGCATTGCACTGGCATTGCAAGAAAATATATTAACCAGGAAGGACCAAAGCCTACCCAGATTTTTTGGTAGCACAAATGGATCCACATGTGACTGTCTCCGGAAATCTGACCTGACCTTCAACCTTTGTTGTGTGACGAAGAAACGGAGATCATGTTTTAAAATAAAAGTCTCACAGTTTTCAGTTAGTACAAAAATACGTTTCAAGGTGTCGGATTTCTTCTCAAGGAGTTTTCAAGTTCATCGTTTCCCTTTCACCTTGACTGGGCGAACGCTGCAATTCACACCGCCTATCAATTATCAATCTAAAACTGGAGAAACTCCAAAATATTACGAAGGTCATGTCCAAAAAAAAAATAAACTGTTTGCATAAAAAATCATGTCCAGAACATCTGATCAATTATCAGAAAACGTTGGGACCGAAGTTCACCAATGCATTTTCTGATTACAGTAGACACCATTCCCGCACGTGCAAACGTACAATTGGGGGTGTTAATTAATGCAAATTATTATCTACCGTGTGATATTAAGTAATTTTTTGTGTTTTCATTGACGTTATCATCAAGATTCATGAAGATCCCAATAATCAGCTAAGGTATTCAATGTATTTACTTTCACTGTGTTCAAGAAGCTTTTGTCAATGTCACAATTGTAAATCATAAACTAGCACCTGTACAGACCGGGAACCATTGCTATTAGTGACTACCACATTATTTTCGGCTTGTCAGGCTTCATACTTGTACCGAATATGCCGCATTTGCGTACCATTACGTAATATGAAATTAGAATTTGTATGTGCAAGAAGATCTTTCGATTTCCCATGCAGCTCTAAAAATCTCTGTGCCAAAGGTGACATTTGGAACTGGTCCAGGTTGCAGGAGGGAGAAATTGCATCAGCATCATAAAAGCATCAGTGCAAAAGGGTTGAGTGAGGCAAATGGAACTGTTTTGCCGACGACATTACAACTTTTTTCGGACGGGTGCTAATCGTATTTTTTTTTGCAAGAATATAGGTTCATATAACACAGTATATAATAGAGAATATTTGTAAAATACAACACAATATAAGTCATGTATGTTCTTTAGTGTTTAGTTTATTGAACACATTTCCATACTCTCCAAAGAAATAGGCATTTGACGTAACCGAAGATAAAATATTACCTCTTCATCTCTGGAGGGGGATCGGGACGTTTTTGTACTCTGCACGTGTTTTACGAAGACCAATCTTTCGGGAGAGAGCAAGCTCGAATGTTAGGGGAAAGCCTTTTTGAAGTGCGGTGATTTCCCCCAACGTCAAGATATAATTTTAGATAGGCGAGGGAATAAGTTTAACCATAAAATATCAGCCCTGAACCCAACAGATTGGCATTGCTTTTGAGTGAGTTGATACATTGACACTGAAGTAAATGGGAAGGCAAATTCCTATTACTTCCCCCTGGTCTGAATAGTGTGGAGTAAATTGTTTTTTCACAGGCAAAACAAATTGTGGTCAGTACAGTATTATTAGCCAATTGTCCAGTGAATTACACATTTAAACGTCATGGGCAAATCAAAGGCAGCAGATAATGTCGACAGCACAAAGTAATTGTTTTTTTTTTCGTAATTTAGTAGAATTTAGTTTAGAGTCTTATAACTCTTAATCTTAAGCAGTTTTTATTGAAATGAAACAGTAAGGTATATTATTAAATATTTAAATTAATAATTACATTTTTAAATAATAATAATTAAATATTTATTTAATTTAAAAATGTTGAACACTCACAGAAGGGAGAAAGCGGAGGATGGCGAGAACTCCTCGTCTCAATCTACAACGGAACCAGTGCCTTTTTTGCAACTGGTAAGACTTTTTTTTCGTAATTATTCCTTTCTAATATATGCATTGAGCAGGACTTATTTTTTTAGGGTGAACTACTTACAATTAGTATGCTAAAAAAATATTACATTCGTAACTTTAGAGTGCAGTGCATCAGGGAAGTATTTACATTTTTTTATAATGTAATCACATTCTGACATGACCAGCAAAGAACGTAGACAAATTGTTCACCTTTTAGCAGACAAATGACAAGAAACACCAAATTAAATGAATATAAAGCTGCGGAAAGCAAGTGAAAGGAGGATGAGAAAACAAATATGTTTTCAAATCTAAGGTTAGAAAAGAAACAAATCCTAATTTTGACAAACTAATCCTGAAAAAATTGTAGCAAAGGCATCAAAATAATCTACAATAGTGTAATAGCCTTTTTTTTCTCGCCTATTTGAAGTCGTTACATATTAGCAGGTACTTTTTCCTGAATTATTCGGTCTAAAAATGTAAGAGATGGGAGAATATTTCCCTCCAACAAAATTGAAGTGATGCAACAGATGGTCAAATGGGGCACTATGAGACGCCCCGAAAGCATGGTTATTATGGTGCGTGTAATCAAAATAATCAACTTAATCCACACCAATTGGTTTTATTTGTATCTTTTCCCATTAATAGTATCGTTTCAGCACATGGAGTGACAGAGCCTATTTACTAATTGGAATGATTGCAGCTTTGTTAGCCAGCTCGCTCTTCCCCATTCTCAATGTGCTATTTGCACAAATGGCAGAAATGATGGTAGATCGGGAATTAGGTCCTCCTGACTGCAACAAAACGGACGTATCTACCACCGTTGCCAGCAAATTTCTCGATGATCTGGAGACTTCAACAGCCCCGAAATATTCGTGAGCACCTTTTGAATTTGTTTTGATGAACAGTTGTACCTATTTGAACTTTACCCGGACAATCATGTCCCCCTAAGAAGGATGCAGCCAGAAATTTAAATTCTGAATTTGTTGAAAAACCTTTTTATGTATTAGGGAAAAATTCAGTGCGATGCAGCACAGAACGTTCCAAAGTGAAAACGTTTGCACATACATAGTTATAATTTATAATACTATGTAGGGGGAGAAAAGAATATTCTATATCAACCAAAATAATTTAATCCCGATGGTTAATTATTTATGTTTTCTAGTGATGTCTTTGATGACATGGTCCGCTTCTCTATCTACATGATTGCAATGGGTGCTATCCAATTGGTCACGGGCTACCTCTTCGTGACCATTTTCAACCGAGTAGCCGAGAAAATGGTAATTAAAAATCAAAATTAAAAAGCACAATTAAAATAACAATTAAAAATAAAATCTGATATCTGAATTCAAACTCAGAATTCAAAATCAGAATTTACCAATTTACACCCCTAGACAGGAATTCAGGGAAATAAGAAAAACTTTTTTTTATTCGGAATTATGCTTAAATTGCTAAATTAATGGAATTTAAAAACCCACAGGTATTCCGCCTTCGAAAGGAGTATTTAGAGGCTCTTCTACGCCAGAACATTGCCTGGTACGACACTGTCCAGGACCGGAATTTCGTATCCAAAATTTCAGAGTAAGAAATTATAAATTTCATTGCGCTTACAATATTCCCTATATACAATTCATATTCAAAAAAATTAAGTGCATCGAAATACAAATTTCGAGTAATCAATTATTCAACTTGTGTCTAGCTAATTTGCTCATTCACGTTGATTTGTTGATTGTTTTGCTTGTTAAAAGGGGGAATTCATTTTTTTTTTTTTTGCTTTTTCTACTAATTTTTCTATGGAGCTACATGTATACACATATCTGTATTATGTAAATGTATACTGATTAAATTATAGTCTGGGAAATTTAAGGCGTTATTTTTATGAACGTCAATCCACAGGGACATCACGAAAGTCCAGGAAGCCACGGGAGAAAAGGTGGGCTTGTGCGTCTTTTACTTCTTCAATAGCATCATCAGCGTCATTGTTGCCTTTTTCTATGGCTGGCTCCTGACTCTGGTTGTTCTGTCCACGACACCAATTATTGCCGCCGCCGCGGCCATCGTCTCCTCATACCAGTCCAGATTGGCGGTGAAAGAGCAGAAAGCGTACTCGAAATCCGGAAGCATTGCCCAGGAAGTCCTGGCGAACATCAAGACCGTCATGGCCTTTGGTGGGCAGGCCAAGGAAATTGATCGATACGGGAAAGGACTTCTGTATGCCATTTCCGCGGGGAAGTACCGAGGTCTAGTGTCCGCCGTTGGGAATGGCATCCTCTGGCTCCTGAATTACGCCGCTTATGCCTTAGCCTTCTGGTACGGGACGAAATTGATTCTGGACGGGGAAAGAACGAAATGTGAGGAGAAGCCGGCGTACACCACTGCAACTTTATTTATTGTAAGGGTTTAATATATTTTTTTTAAATATTATATTTTATTAGAAT
>JAQGBT010000962.1:0-38250 GCA_034698585.1 Disparrhopalites patrizii | reverse complement strand
CTCTCTTTCTCTCTCTTCTCTCTCTTTCTCTCTCTCTCTCTCTCTCCCCTCTCTTTCTCTCTCTCTCTTCTGTCATTCCTTTCTCTCAATTGTCTCTCTCTCGTTTCTCTCAATTTTTTTCTCTCTCTCTCTTTTCGCTCGCTCTCTCTCTCTCTCACTGCCTGCATTTCTCACTCCTCAATAATTCCTCGTGTTCCCTCTTTGAATGCTGTACCTGTCCAAAAAGGAATATTTTCCCTTGTAATAGGACTATGTACAGGATCATGGTCGTTGAATTCATACAAAGAGCATCTTCTCTTGTCCGTCTCTCTCTCTCTCTCTTTCGCCTTAAACCAGGACGTACAGAGAGAATTAGAGATATAAATATGAGAGAGAGACAGAGAGAAAAATGAGAGAGAGAGAGAGAAAGAGAGAAAAATGAGAGAGAGCAAAAGAGAGAGAAAAATGAGAGAGAAAAAAAGGAGAGAGAAAAGTCCTGCTTGTTGTCCTGACTTGCCTTAAAAGGCATATTTTTATGCATGCGTCTGTCTCTCCTACACTTGCAATATAATTACTATGACCAAGAGGACATCCATACATTAAAGGTGCGAGGGAGATGTTGAACATGAGCTTTGCATTCCAAGAGGGAGAAAAAGGAGGTAAAACGACCTGGGAGAGAGAGAGAGAGAGAGAGAGAGAGAGAGAGAGAGAGAGACAGACAGACAGAACAAGAGAGAAAAAGTGAACTAAATAATTGTATTAGGAAATATTGGAATGTTCAACTCTTTTGTAGTTTGTTTCATCTCAACTCGTGGCTACCCTTTCGCCTCTGTCCATATTCAGAATTGGACAGAAAGGCACGGAGGAAGGCACACACGAGGTCCAAATTACTCACCTTTAAGCAGATTCCTTCACACATTTCTCCACATGTCTATCGCCCCCTTGTTAAACATAAAAAAAAAAGCCACCTAATAAAAGGGAGCTAATGGTAGGAAGAAATATATGATGTTTCATATCGGCTGGAGGAAAAAAAAATTAAATGTTATGCAACGGAGGAGAAAAGGGAAGGCTTGGTCCGGAGAATTAATTAAGAGGGTCAGTAATATACAAAGGCTTTAAAGAGAGAAGTCTTACAGGGAGTTTTTAGAGGGAATTCTTACAGGGAATTCTCCAGGGAAAGGAGTGTGTTGGCATTAATGGGAGGAAGCGGTAATTTTTGGAGGAATTCAAAAATTTAATTTCGAACGTGTTCCTCCATTTCCACACGCCAAGTGGGGGGAGCAGGAGGATTTTTTTGTGAGAGGGGAGAGCGAGAGAAATTGGAGAGACACAAGTGAGGAGAATGTGCGGAGACAAGGAAATGGGAGAGTGTGGTGCATGCATTTTTGGTGAAGCATGAACGGGACAGGGAGAAGTGGAGAGAGGGAGGTTTCCTTTATTTTTTGGAGGTGCTTGTTGTTTAAAATGTTTTTTGAGAGAATAAATAGTCCGGTGATATCTCCATAATGCAAAGAGCAGGGTCAGCAGACTCCACGGAAAGCTTTGTTTTCTTTGTCTCTCTCTCTCTCTCTCTCTCTTTCGCTCTCTCTCTCTCTCTTGCTCGCCGTGTATAAATCGCTGCGACTCCTCCATTCATATGTAAAAATAGTGCTGGGAGAGACGAGAGGACACGCTCATCAGTCTGCACCTACTCTGTCTCCTCTCTCTCTCCTTTCTCTTGTCTCTCTTCTGTGTTTCTCTCTTTGCCTCTCTCATCTCTCATTCGTCACAGATTCTCTTTACTCACGTTTTTCTCCTTTTCCCCTTTTGTATATCTCTTAAGCTATTTTTCTGTTTCTGCATATGTAAAACTCTTTTCCTTTCAATTTCTCTCTCTGTACTCCCTTTTTTCACTCTCTTTTCTCATTTTTTTCTCTCTCTGTACTCCCTTTTTTCACTCTCTTTTCTCACTGTTTTCTCTCTTGGTGTCTTATTTTTCTGGCACTTTTTCTCTTCTTGTCTCAGTTTTTTAATATTTTCTCTCTTTTTCCGTTTTTTTAATATTTTCTCTCTTTTCCCATTTTTTATATTTTCTCTTTTTCCTTTTTTTAATATTTTCTCTCTTTTTCCGTTTTTTTATATTTTCTCTTTTTCCTTTTTTTAATATTTTCTCTCTTTTCCCATTTTTAATATTTTCTCTTTTTCCTTTTTTTAATATTTTCTCTCTTTTTCCGTTTTTTTAATATTTTCTCTCTTTTTCCGTTTTTTTAATATTTTCTCTCTTTTTCCGTTTTTTAATATTTTCTCTCTTTTTCCATTTTTTATATTTTCTCTTTTTCCTTTTTTAATATTGTCTCTCTTTTTCCGTTTTTTAATCTTTTTTCTCTTTTTCCGTTTTTTAATATTTTCTCTCTTTTTCCTTTTTTTAAATATTTATTAGGCCTTTCTCTTTCATCTTTTTCCTTTTTGATGTTCTCTTTCACCTTTGTTTTGCGTTTCTGTCCACCTTTTCTCTTTTTGCCTTTCTCCCTGATATTTTTTTCCCTTTCGTCAGTCCTCTTATCGCCTTTCTCTTCCATCTTTCCCTGTCTATCCCTTTCCTCTTAACTTCCACACTTACGTTTTCTCTGGCTCTGATTCTCTCTTTCGGTTGTGCTCTCCACTTTCCCTTGATTTTCTCTCCCCGACGTTCCACTGTGATCTTTTTTACTTTTCACTTGTTCTATTTTTGTCGAATCTATACCTCTCATCTTCCTCTCTTTCATCCTTTGCCATGCTCTCACATTCCCTCTCCATTTTCCTCCCGACTCTATCTCTCTCTCTCTCTCTTTCTCTCTCCAATTTCCCCCATGCTCTCTCCCACAATCTCGCATTGTATCTCAAAATCCCTCCGCAGTTGTATGACGCAGGATCAAATTTCCTCCCATCCATTGTTACTCTCTCTCTCTCTCTCTCTCTCTGATGTCATCAAACATATTCATTTCCTAAAGAAAAGCTGCGTCAAAGTCAATCATCCCCGTCAAAATCCTAGTCATTAATAATTCCTGTGTTTTTGTGCAAAAAAAAAACATTTACATTATCCAATTTAAAAACTTCAAAACTCATAATTTTGCGTCAGCCGAGACAAACAAAAAGGTGTGAAATGAGGGAGATGGAGAGACATGAGATGATGAGTGAATGGCGTCCAGCCGGAGACATTTGGCACTGTACATTTCCCTCTTTGCTTTGAACTAAAATAAAAAATATCTATTACTGTATCCTTGTGAAGATTACTCCATTTCCAAGGGTGAAGAGATAAGCAGGGAGGAATTGATCCTTTTTTTTAGTACAGTTTTTCATCGTCTCTATAGAGAGAAGTAATATTTTTTGAGATGAGTAAAAAGTTGTCAATGTATGAGTGCGTAAATGTTCAGAATCTCCCTGCGCCTTCTCAAGTGGCGGAGACGCATAGACAGACATGGAAAGTACATTGTCCCTGAATATGTATATATCTATTTATGTCCATGAATATATACTCTCCCATTTCTCCTCCAAAGTATTGTGATGGTTGTTTGGCTCTCGTCTGAAATTACATAAAAAGTGCTTCAAGTGCGTCTCTCCCACACGGGAAGAGAGACAGAGAGAGATAGAGAGAGACAGCATTCTTCTACATTTTTATGTGGCTGCACGGAATCCGGAATTATTCTGATAACATTTAGAGATTTATCGTGCCACGCATTAATTATTCTTGTCAATACAAGCACTTGACAATTATTTCCACGACTCACCAAACGCCAATAAGCTCTAGCTCCAAACATTGTCAAGCCAGCCAAATCCCTCAGCATGGACGTACATATTGGCGCTTTACAATCCTGAAAACACCATCTACAAATTCCTTTCCATTTTTACCTTTTACGCCAGAGGGAACATGCAAAACTTTTCCTCTGTACTTCAGCATTTTTGTTTATTATTTAGTAGTAGAAAATAGGAAAAGGGAGCAAATTCGTCGTGAGAATTGCAATCTAGCGTCTTTCTGGGAAATAAATCACGCATTTAAAAGGACCAATCACTGCATTTCCGGATGTAAACACATGTGGAATTTTCAACGTGGTTTTCTTGAGTATAGTTAGGTATCTGTATGTACATATTTCGTTTGAGCAAAAATACAAAGAAAAGAATTTCGTGAGGGGAAGAGATTTCAAATGTTTTCCGCTCATTGGCGGGCTTTTTTGGAACACATGTAGTTCTCTTAATTTGCGAGAGAAACGGAGAGACACGGCAGCAATGGAAGCTGAAATGAGAAGGATAAAGGGAATACGGATACAAAAGAGAAAAAGAGAGAGAAAGAAAGACAAAAAGAGAGAGAGAAAGAAGGGGAGACAGCAAAATAAAAAGAAGGAGAGAAAAAGAGAGAGAGAAAGAGAACAACTGAAGAGAAAAGTGAGAGAGAAAGAAGGGAGAAAAAGATCAAAAGAAAGAGAATAACTGAAGAGAAAGGAGATTTCTATGTAGAAACAGAAAAGTTACACGAGAGAGAGAAGCAGCGAAAAACATAAGCAAGCAGAGCACTAAAGACATTACATCTGAAAAGAAACGGAGAGATGAGAGTCAAAGAGAGAAAAGAGAAAATGAGAGAGAGCAAAAGAGAAACAGAGAAGAGAGAGGGAAAACAGAGAAAGAGTAAAAATAGTGTAAAAGAGGGAAAAACCGAGAAAGAAAGAGGAGAAAAAGAGAGAGAAACAGAGAAAGAGAAAGAAATAAGAGATAAAAAGAGCAAAAGAAAAAGAAAGAAAGACAAAATCATAAAAAGAAGGAAACAGAACAAAAAAAAGGAAAAAGAAATAGAAATAAAGATAAAAACAGAAAAACAAAGAGAAAGTACAACAAAAACAGAAAAAGAACGAAAAGGAACAAAATCGAAAAAGAACGAAAGGGAACAAAAACGAAAAATAAAGAAAGATAAACACAGAAAACGAACGAAAAAAAGAGAAAGAAATGCAAAAGCAGATCACGAACGTAAAACAAAGAGAAAGAAACACAAAAACAGAAAAAGAAAGAAAGAAAAAAGAAATGCGAAAACAAAAAAGAAAGAAAGAGAAAGAAATGCAAAAACAAACAAGAAAGAAAGAGAAAGAAATGCAAAAACAGAAAAAGAAAGAAAGAAAAAAGAAATGCAAAAACAGAAAAAGAAAGAAAGAAAAAAGAAATGCAAAAACAGAAAAAGAAAGAAAAAAAGAACGACAGTGACAGGGAGATATACAAATAAAAAACCCAACTAAAAAAGAAAGAAAAAGAGACAGAGCCAGAGCCAGAAAGCGAAAGAGAAAGGACCGAAAAAGAAAATAAGAACATAAATAGTGAAAGGAAGAGACATATAGCAATAGAGCGAAACAGAAAGCGACGAAGGCACAAAAATAAATAAATTATTATTGCAAAAAGAGAGACAAAAATCGGGAAAAGAAAGAAAGAATGAAAAAAGAGAGACAAAAGCAGTAAATAAAAGAAAGAATGAAATAAGACAGAAAGTGTGAGAAAAATAGGAAGGAAAACAGAGATTTAGGAGATATAGCTAGAGCAAGATAGTGCGAGAGAGAGAGAGAGAGAGAGGAAGTAAAAAAAAGATTCCATCCATATTTTCCCCCTGAATTTCCTTTTTCCTCCTTTGAACCATTTGGGAGGGAATGAATGCCTTTGTTAAAGGCTTGACGAAAGTAAAAAAAAAGGGTTATTGAAAGAGTAAACACGAAAGAACATCCAGTGTGTACAAAAGAAATCAAAAGGACACATACCAGAGAGAGAGAGCGAGAAAGAGAGGAATAATGATAGTTGTAATCATACGTGTGGTTCCACTCACACATTTGTTGGTTGTGAAAGAGAGAATGAGAGAGGGTGGGAATAAAAAAAGAAAGGCCAAAGAGATATTAAAGGGATAGAGATAAAAAAAAGGGCTAAGAGCTTATCCCTCTCTGTTATTATTACTCTGTTAAACGTGCGGTTTTAAAGTGGGAGAATTATCCTTTGTGCTCCATTCCAAATTTGACCCACCTCCAATTTATCAGTGGTTGAATGTGTGCGTTGGGAGCATGAGGATATTTTTTTCCAATATTTCCACACTCTCCTCTCATCTCCCCTTTGAATGTTCCCCCTCTGACTTTGACTGTACATGAAAAAAAGGCGAGGATAATCACTTAATTCCACCACCCTTGTCACTATATTCACATGTAAAAAAAAGGGCCATTCCCAAACACTCTGGCACATCTCGTGGTTCTTCCCTTCACAATCAGTCTTCCTCCTCCCCCCGCCCCCTCATTTTCCCATTCAAACAAGTGTTAACAGTAGGCAGAGAGATTTGTATAGAAAAAGATCCATTTCAGCTCTTCTCTTGTTCCTTCTTCCATGGCCTGCCCCCTCATTTTTTTTTCTCGGATGTTACAGCGCCACAAAAGTAACTGGGATGTCTTGGGGATAATTAAAAAAAGTGTCTCTAATGCACAGTCCCGTTTAAGGAGTGTATAATTAGTTTTTTTTTAATATTATGTAAACTATTTAAAGAAAATGGGGATTTTTTTGTACTGGGAAGGAGAGGAAAAAAATTGTTTGATGACTTTTACCCAAAAATTGAGTGAGAGAGTCGGGTCTTGCATGCAAGTGGCCCATTTGTGAGTTTGGACGTGTCTCTCCTTTTTTTCTCGTTCTCTCTTTTTGGCTCTCTTTCTTTCTCTCTATCTCTCCCATTTCTTTCTCCCTTTATTTCTCTTATTCTCTTTTTGGCTCACTCTTTCCCTTTTTTGGCTCTCTCACTCTTCTCTATTTTTCCCTCTACCCTCTTTTTCTCTCTTTGATTTTCTCTTTTCTTTACTCTCTTTTTGCTTCTCTTTCTCTCTTTGATTTTCTCTTTTCTTTACTCTCTTTTTGCTTCTCTTTCTCTCTTTGATTTTCTCTTTTCTTTCCTCTCTTTTTGTTTCTCTTTCTCTCTGTTATTTTGTATATTTTTGCCTCTCTTCCTCTTTTTTTCTATTTCTATGTTATTTTGTCTCGCTTTCTCTTTTTTTCTATTTCTATGTTATTTTACCTCGCGTTCTCTTTTTTTCTATTTCTATGTTATTTTTCTTTTTTTTCTTTTTTTCTATTTCTATGTTCTTTTGCCTCTTTTTCCTTTTTTTCTGTTATTTCCCTTTTTGTTTCCTTTTTTCAGTTTCCCTGTTATTTTGCCTCTTTCTTTTTCTTTTTTCCATTTCCCTGTCATTTTGCCTCTTTCTTTTTCTTTTTTCTATTTTCCTGTTATTTTGAATCTCCCGTTTTTGCTTTTTGGCGCTCTCTTTCTCCCCTTTTTCTTTATTTTTCTCTGTTATTTTCTCTTTTTGCCTGTCTCTGACGTATTTCTTCCCGCTCACTTTCTCTCTATTTTTTTCTCTCTCTCTTTCTCTTTTTGTCTTGTTTCTCTCTCTTTTTCCTATTTTTTTTCCTCTTATTTTTGTTGTCTATTTCTCTTGTTTTGGTCTCTCTTTACCTATTTATTTATCTTGTTTTGGGTCTATCTTTCTGTCTCCATTTCGCTTTGTTTTTCTCTCTTTGTTTCTCTCTATTTCTCTGCCTTGTGCTCTCTCTATTCCCCTCTATTGCTCTCAATTTTTCTCTCATTTGAGCTCTGTCTTTCTATTTTCCGATCTTCTCTATTTCTCTTTTCTCTCTCTCTGTCTGGTCTTTTCTTTGTTTTTGGCTCTCTTTTTCTCCTTTTTTTCTCTTCGTTTTTTTCCGTAAGACTCTCACTGTCGCTCTTTCTCTCTGTTTTTATCTTTTTCGCTCCTTCTTGCCCTCTTTTTTCCTCTTTTTTTTGTCCTCCTTTGCTCTCGAACCCTTCCCTCACCCTCCCACACCCCCCACAACCACGTGCATTATGATGAGAGAGGACATACAAGGTAAAAATTTATATGCAATAAAGGAATGATTATAGGCGGAGGTGAGGTGGTTAAGCATGTTTTTTTTCTCTTCTTCTTCGGAGATTAGGATAAGCCGCGTGCCGGAAGATGTTAAAAAAAATGCTTTTGGAGTGTTGATACCTTTCCAGATATTTCCCCTATACAAACAACGTATCCCAGAGGTCTTTCATCACCCAGCCATGGGAGGAGACGGGGAAGATCAGGGGATTTGTATGCATTGCCTTACTTTCAAATCTGACAGGAAACTCTTGGATTTTTTGGAGGAAAAACGTTTTTCTTTTCAGAAAAAAAAAACAAGTGCCCACACCTCTCCATTTTTTCCCCTTTGTCTTCCGCACCTCTTCCCCTTTTTTTAATCCATTTCCTCTTTAATCTCTTGGTCATTCCCAAAGACTTACAAGAGGATGGCGATTTGTCATAAAACAGTAGGATATCCCTTTTTTTCTGGGGCCAAGATGATGTCCACGTTTTATTATTATTAGTTTGGACAGTAGACGCATTTTAATGTAATATGTACATAGTTATATGCGTTATTTAATGGAGCATGTTATATGATGTAACTAACCATTATATAATGTATAATGCATTTAGCCAGGACTTGCTATCTTCATCTTAAGGTCCTCAAATTTTTTTTGAACTTGCTCTGAACCCCGTTGATGTCCATTTGGGAAGCATATGTAATGATGTGTCTCCAAGGAATAGATAAAGGGATGAATTAAGAGCGAGATTAGTCCCAGTAAAAGGAGTTATCTTAATTAGCTATAGATAGATAGAGGGCCGTTTGTGTCTGGTGTGTCAAGTAATTATGGATGGAGTCCTTTTAGCCGTTCAAAGTTCAATTGTCAAATTGTTTTACCACTTTTTTTACCATTATTTTTTACCACTTTTTTTACCATTATTTTTTACCACTTTTTTTACCATTATTTTCTACCATTTTAAGGCCAAGTTTAATTTTTTTTTTTTGAAGTTCAAAAATTGGTCAGTAGCAACAAAGAACTTTAGGGAATAAAGGAATGCAGAGTCATTTAAAAGCATTACAGTGAAGTCTCTATATAACAAGTCTCTTTATAACAACATTTCTCTATAACAACATTATTTTTCAGCCCTTCGTATATATGCATAAGCCACATATTTTACGTTCAATTATACAACAGCTTTTCCCTGTAACAATATTTTTGGCCCGTCCTTTCAGAGTTATTACAGGCGACTCTCTCTAAAACAGTACCCTATCTTCCACAGAAAAAGTGCTCTTATAACCAACTCCTGGTATAGAGAATTAGTTATAAAAAATATTAATATTAATTAAGATTATTTTCAGGCTTAACTTTGATAATTTTCTAAATTCTAACAATTTTACACACTTTGGCGAAAATATTTACATTTTCGTGAGAAAAGAAAGAAATTGTGCTGGTATAGAGTTCCGGTGCTGTTATAGGGAAAAAGTCAATGTTGAAGAGATACCTGAGTTAGGTGCTCATGCTCTTATAGGAAGAAAGTGCTGTTATAGTGAGAGGAATGTGACCGAGGGAAGAAAATACCCTGGTGTTATAGAGTAACTGCTGTTATAGGTAATGCTCTTATAGAGAGCGCACTTTACATGGTAAAGCTGTAGGGGGGATTCAGCACTGCTGCTATGGAGTAAGTACTCTTATAGGGAGGGCCGGGATATGGAGAGTTCACTGTATATAGAGACTCCACTGCATAGCTATACAAATCTAATGTTATTATTATTAATATGCACGGCAATAGGGCGGCAGATGGTAGCTGAATTTAATGGACAGAAATTGTTTGGAAATCATGGATGTGCAGTGAAATTTAAAAAAAAAGGGGGCAACTTTTTCTAAACGCATTTTTCATACAGGAAATGCGTCGGAATGGGAGCTTTTTCGGCCTTGTAATTATGCGTGAGTGTGAGTCTGTTCGAAGGGAAGTTGTAATGGATTTAAATGATACAAGATTATAAAAAAAAACAATATATAGGATTTAAAAAAATAAAATGATACAAGATTTAAAAAAAATTGAATGATATAAGATTTTTAAAAAAATGATATAAGATTTAAAAACAATTAAATGATATAGGATTTCAAAAAAGGAATGATGCAGGATCCCATCTCCTAATAATTAAGGCCAGTGTGTGGGAAATCTTTTGGGAAAAAAAGCACTGGACAATTACAGTAATTAGCAACAGTCAAAGCCGCCCTACCAGCTCGTTCAAGTTTAATTATTAATTATATATGTACATACATGTATACATATGCATATACACCCGTTGTTTCCTATAAGAATAAGATATATTGAATAAGAAGGGAAAATGTTTAGTTTCAGTATTTCGACATGCAAAGGTGCCAAAGGTGGCCTGGGATGCTGGACAAATGTGAATGGATGTTATATAGGGAAATGTGTATTATAAATGCTGTGATTAGTATTCGATGTAGAGCCTCTCTCATATCCGACTTTGTCTCCTGGGTCGTCATCACCCTTTTATCTTCATTACTATATTTTATAGGGATAGGTACTACTATACATTGTTCACACACCAAAAAATATAATGGTGAGGAATGAATATTAGACAGAGAAAAAAAAGGATATGGCTATAGGCCAAGAGAGGGACGGAATTGTGGCATGGGAAAGGCTTTTCCCTCTGAAAAGGAAGGTGATCAGTAAAAGTTTGGATTTGTGATAGGATTTTTTTTACTTTGGAGGGGTTGACACAGGCCAGCTCCAATTTGGGAAGCATGGACAAGCATTTCTCGTTGCGGATTGTTGCTGAAAGGTTAAAGAGTTTGCCGGAATTAATATATATATATATAAATTTGAAAAATAAATATTAAATGAATTCAAAAACAATAGATGGATTTTAAAATAAAATGAGGCATTCGTTAAATTAAAAAAATAATTACTATAGTTGAATGTAGGAAAGAAATAATTGCTGAATTTAAAATGGAATCATTAACAAAATTTAAGCGAGAAACATTAAATGAATTGAAAAATGATTCGCTGCACTTAGAAAAGAAATGTTAGCTAAACTTAAACAAAAGCCATTCAAAAACTGAATTTAAAATAGAAACAGCTGAATTAAAAAAAAACAATTGGTCAATTTAAAAAAAAAACAATACAGTGGAGTCTCTATACAACAAGTCTCTTTATAACAACATTTCTATGTAACAACATTATTTTTTCAGCCCCTCGTACGTATTGTGTGTTCTATATAACAACTTTCCCCTGTAACAATATTTTTTTCTTTTCCCTTCACTGTTGTTATAGAGAGACTCCACTGTAGCTCAATGGGAAAAACAAACAATTGCTGTATTTAAAAACGAAATATTAGCCGAATTTAGAGAAGAATCGTCAGCTGAGTTTAAACAAGAAATTAGATAAATTAAAAAAAAAATCGTAAGCTAAATTTAAAAATGAATCAGTAATAACTGAATTTAAACAAAAAATATTGGCAGAATTAAAAAAAATATATTAGCAGAATTAAAAAAAAAATATTAGCAGAATTAAAAAAAAACAATTTAGCTTAATTTAAGCAAAAAACCGTGATTTGCTGTGCTATCCAACACGAAAAAAAAGTAGCTTGTGGCGTTGACTGGGCGCGCTGTGGGGTCGGCTGGAGGAAATTTGTGTAGGAAAATTAACATTGTGGTTTTACTTGTTCTTCAGCCCAGCCAACAACAACAATCTCCACAAATTGGAGAGAGGACCAAGCCTTTGGGATTAATTACACAAATTCTCCAGTTCTCCTTATTCGGCTACTTTATTTTTACATTTCTTTCGTGTGTATATACAAATATACATACAACTGCAGTTTTTTCCCCTTTTCATCCTCATAATTTACACCTGATCACATGCTACCTAACCCTTTCTCTCTCTTCCCCGTGGATGCGCTCTTTTGAAGGTTACCAAAAAACTGCCTTCAAATGTCCGTTTGGGAATGGTCAGGCGAGATGAATCATCTCTCTCTCTCTCCTTCTCTCTCTCTCTCTCTCTCTCTCTCTCTCTCTCTCTCTCTCTACCTCTCTCTCTCTCAATTATTCTCTCTCTCTCGATTTGCAACTATTTGCTGGTTTGCTGGGGAAACAAATAATCTTTATTTTTGTCCATCCATTCCCTTTTTCCTTCTTGATCGTTTTGGGTGGTAAATATTTTTTTTTCATGAGAAGAATAATTTTGTTTGTACGTAATTTTGTTGGTACGTCAAATTGATAGGCCACCCCCTGAAAAGCTTCTGTGGCTATGTAAAAAAAGCTGTAATTAGCATTAATGAAGTTATTGTGATCAAGCCTCTTTTTTCGTCTCTCTCTCTCTCTTCTCTTCTTTTTCTTTTTCTCTTCTCTCTCTTCCCTCTCTTCTCTCTCGCTTCTCTCTTTCTCTCTCTTCCCTCTCCTTTTTTCTCTTCTTTCTCTCTCTCTTCTCTCTCTCTTCTCTTTCTCTTCTCTCTCTCTTCTCTCTCTCTTCTCTCTCTTCTCTCTCTCTGTCTCTGTCCGAATTTCTCTCTCTCCTCTCTGCGTATCTCCATTGCGTATGCAAAGAAGGTAAACAACAGGGTTTTATGAGTTGCAAAAATCCCTGGGGATTAATGTGTAAAAGGTTATTCCACAGAATCCGCAAGCAACTAAAGGATTAATTATTCTGTTCAAAAAAGAAAAAAACAGAACCGGAACTTGCTTTTGCATTAGAAATCCTTGTCTTGTAAATTTTTTTTTTTACATCTTCCCAATCCATTTAAGATGAGCAAAGGAAGGGGGATATTTGAGCAAAGTTTAACAACCGAGGGATCACTTAATCCCACTTTGTGTAACTTGATGATAAGCCCTTTTTTCTTGGTAAATATACGGTGATAGTAATAATAATAATTCTCTTCATTCACAATTTTTATCATGGGGGAAAGAACAGGATTTTAAGGAGTGAAAAATCTCTCTCTCTTTCTATCTCTTTTGAGAGGAAAAGTGCTTAACAGCCCCCGAAAAGATCCCCCTTTAAGCAGCCCACAAATTGGGGGTGCTCTTCAAGTGTAATTTGTCAACAAAGTTTTTTTTTTTGATGGGACAACAAAAACATTAATTAATCCTTTCTCCTCTCCAAAGAAAAGTTTTTCCCAAAGTGTATGAACTGCATGGCTGATTAGCGTTTATCATTCCCCACATTTTCTCTGGACTTTAGTGTACTTTGTGTTGAGGATTTTTTTCTCTCTGGGAGCTCTTATCAGTCAGGGGACGATAAGAACTGGGATTTTTTTCTAGGGAAGGAATTCAAAAAATAACATTGAAACTTTGTCACAACATCATCATGCTTTGAATACGCAACTTTTACAGGGCTATATTATCCTCTGTTGGAAAAAATGGGGGAGAGGGGAAGACTGTCAATTTGATGAATGAGAGCGTACAAATAGCGAGAGATAATCAGGACGAGAGAGAGAGAGAGAGTTTAGACGAGAGGGGAATGAAATAATAATAAAGAGAGAGAGAGAGAGAGAGAGAGAGAGAGAGAGAGAGAAACTGGAGAGAAAAGGATTCCCGTGGATTGGATCATTTACACAGCCCAAAGATTTTTTGGTGGCAAAGTGTAATTTGTGGGGAAAGAAAATGATAATGTGTAAAGGAATTAGATTTTGAGGCTGGTGAAAAGACACTTTTGTCCGAGTGTGGCACGTATCTGACGCTTCCCCTTGATTTATGATCTATTAATTCCCTGTTATTCTGATTTATTCAGACTTTTTTGTACATGGACAAGCCCCTTTGGAGGGAATCTCCTCGTCACTTTCCTCGTTTCCTCACCCACCCGCCTCTTTCCTTCTCCAGTTCTGTCAACTGTAGGCATTGTGTCTTGGGATTTATCTGGAGGTTCTTCTGGATAGGCTTTTTGTAGGGGCGTACAGGGTGTTCTCTGACGGATGGCGATGTAGAGGGCTGTTTGTTATTGGTTCTATTTTAGAGTGAGAATTTCAAGTGCCAAGTTCAATTTCTGCTTGGAATTATCTCAGCTACGCACCATCACTTTTGGCACAACAATTTAGCAGATTTTGGCAACAATTTAGCAGATTTTGACAACAATTTAGCAGATTTTGGCAACAATTTAGCAGATTTTGGCAACAATTTAGCAGATTTTGGCAACAATTTTGCACATTTTGGCACCAATTTAGCAGATTTTGGCACCAATTTAGCAGATTTTGGCGCAAATATTTAGAATATTTTGAATATTTTGGCCCAAGAATTTAGAAAATTTGGCAAAAATTTAGCACATTTTTGTGAAAAAAATTTGCAGATATTGGAGTAAGAATTTAGCAGATTTTGCCACAAATTTACTAGATTTTAGCAAAAATTTATCAGATTCGGCACAACATTTATCACAATTTTGGACAAAGTTTAGCATATTTTGGTGATTTAGAAAAATTTAGCTTGTTGTTGAAAAACTTTAGCAGATTTTAGCAAAAATGTAGCGATGATTTAGGAAATGATTTAGGAACAAAAATTAAGCACATTTTGGCAAAAAATTTAGCACATCTTGGCACAAATTTTGTAGATTTTGGTACAAAATTTAGCAATATACATAGATGGAAATAGATTCTAATGCAGATTTTATATTGAGTTGAGCTCGAAAGTTCTGTAGCACCCTGTAATATTCTCAATCATGTTCTAAATTCACTTTTAATGGATGTTCTCACTTGTCTACTTGAACATCCACTCGCATATCTCTCCTTGTAATTATTTATAGACAATTAGACAAGTACATATAACTTTCCCTTTGCTAAAAAAAAAAACTTGCCATCTAAAATGCCACCAAATCCTTGGAGGTTAACTCCAAAAAAAAAGTTCATACAAGAATTTCGTACGGTAAATTAGTGAAAATAATATTCTTCAGTTACCCAATAAAATCCAGTGGCTCGACCTGACTTTGCAAAAAATGTTTTGAATACATCCACATGTTTGGTTGTGACCAGAAAAAAAAAAGTGACGCATGATGCGAATGCGTGTAATTCATGGCATTAAGTTTCATATTTTCGTATTTGGCAATGAAACTTGGAGGAGAGTGGAAATATGAAAAAAAAGGGATCAAATTTCATGGTTGCTGAAAAGCTTTCAATACACGCTTTTTTAATGTCTTTGACACGGCAGAATGACTCCAGTTGACCGGGAATCTATGATGCTTGTTTCAATTTCACCGCCGTAACGATTTGTCGGAGACGGGGATAAAAAACATTTTGGTGGATGAACTTGTTACATGTGTAATCCATGCTGTTTGATAGCTTTTAAGGACATGAGATTTGAATGGGTTTTATGAGGGGAGGAATGACAGGAATCGGAAATAAATCGGCTATTGGCTTTTTCCCATATCATCTCTTCCCCATCGGATTTTATGGATTATGATCATGACTTTTATTTGGACCAATTTGTCTAAAAGGAGACATTTCTCCGTGCTTTCCCACATGTCTGTATAATCCATGAGAAATTAATTATTTTTGTGTACGCAATGAAAATCAGGGATGGCCAAAATACTTTGGTGCCAATTATTAAATACAAATACGGTTGAATGCTGTAATTACCAAATATAAATGACATTCGGCTGTTCCCCAAATATTTAATTCCAAATTACAAAATATAATTGTATTTTTGGGCTGAACATAGAAAATAAATTACTAAAATACGTCAGTAGCTACAAAGGTATTTAAATATGTATTTTAATTACAAAATACAATTGTAGTTTTGGGCAGAATACAAAATATAAATTTTTAAATACATCAGTAGCTTGAAATGTATTTTAATATGTATTTGAATTACAAAACACAAATAATCGGATTTAAAGCATGAATTTTATTTACAAAAAACAAATTAATTACTAATTTAAAATACGTATCACATGCCTTCATTTGCATTTTAAGGCACAGCCAACAAATTGCAAATTATATTTTTCCTTGGTGCATCTCCAAATTACAATAAAACAACACAATTCTAGTGTATTTAAATACAAATTTCAAAAAAAATATATATAATATATATGTAATTGAAAATATAATTTTTGCAAATTACAAAAATGTATTTGAAATACGAAATACAATGTAAATATTTTGACCATCTCTGGTAAAAATATATTGAAGATGGTGTACATAATTTTATTTTATTTAATTTTTTTCATTCTGTTTAATGCATAAAACGTTCAAATGTGTACAATCAATTTAATTTGAATTTAAATTCCATCAGTTTAAGTTTCCACTGAACGCTTTGCCCAGTCACCGAATCAAAATTGGTAATATACGAGAGAAATTGTAACATTTGTTCTAAATTCGAAATAAAGCTGTTATTTTGTGTTTATTTCTGGGTGAAATAAAAATTATTCGAAACCTATTCGATTGAACCAGGAATTTCTAGCGGCTGTTTTCGCGGGTTTCAAACGAATTTAAATTTCACGTAGTAAAATTAGTCCAGCAATTTTTTTTAAATTTTGAATAAATTTTTTGCTTATAAGAGCGTGGTACATATTTTTTTAAAAATAATTTTGGATAAAACTTGCATCGATTAATATTGTACATATGTGGGTAATTTTAAATTTTGTTAAGGTCCAAATTCCGATTCTAAACGGCTATATAAAAGGATTAACGGTAATCCCTTCAAACTCTCCAATGCAAGGGCGTTCCCAAGTAAAATAAAAAAAACGTGAAAAAGGCATGTACCTTTTAAGCTTTGGCCCACAATGAATGGATCTTTTTATTTAAATGGCAGCGACCACCCCACATGAGTGTCATTAGTCACTCACTGGTCATCAAAAAAAAAAGTGGACAAGTGTCATTGTGTCCTTGTGAACGTCTGGGGGTGAGATGATGAGAGTGGACTTATTGTTGAAGATGAGTTCACACCTCACATCTGCAGAGGAACTCTGTTCCAAGAATCTTTTGAAGAGCCTCCAAAGGCTTTAATGTATGTGGCAAAAAAAAAAGGGGGTAGAAAAATACTTTGTTTGCGGACCATTTTTTTTCTCTCTTCTATACAACAAAATGAAATCTCGCTCCCACTTTAGACTCATCCACTGCTACTATGCATTACCGTAAAAAAAATGACTCACGATTGGCTTGATGACGATAAAAAAAAAGTTGGTCGTTTGATATTGTAATAATCAGAAAAAGAAATGTTTTTGGAGCTTATTATCATGGTCGTAATGTAATGTACTCGCTATTTTTTTTTTGTCATCGCTATATTCCCCAGGCCATGTCATCCTCTGCAGTCGTCGTCATAACCTTAAAAAGAGTGGAAGGAGAGCATAAAAGACCAAGTGGAAATGTCAAAGGGAAATCATTTTTTTCCCTTCCAAGTCGATGCTGTCATCAACCCCACTGTGAGAGAGAGAAACAGAAAGAAAGAGAGAGAGAGAGAGAGAGAGAGAAATCAAGATAAAAAAAGAAAGATAGAGAAGAAATGATCGACAGGGAAAGAAAAAGAGTAAAAGAGCATATGATAGAGAGAGAGAGAGAGATAGAGAGAGAGACAGAGACACGGAAAATCAGAGAGAAAGAGATAATGTATGGGAGAAATAAATAAATAAAAAGAAATGCTGGCAAAGCGAAAAAATGTGGGAGAAATTTATAAAAGTTAAAATACATTCAGGCAAAGAGAGAAAATGTGGGAGAAATTTATAAAAGTTAAAATACATTCAGGCAAAGAGAGAAAATGTGGGAGAAACTGAGAGAAATATGGCGAAGAGAGAGCAAATGAGTGAAAAAGAGAGAGTAAGAAAAATGACAGAGAAGAGAGAAAATGAGAGAAAAGGACAGAAAAAGAGAGAAAACGAGACAAAAATAGAGTGGGAAATGTGCACGAAAGAGAGAAACAGAGAGAAAACGAGACAAAAATAGAGTGGGAAATGTGCACGAAAGAGTAAAAGAGAGAACGAGACAAAAATAGAGTGGGAAATGTGCACGAAAGAGAGAAACAGAGAGAACGAGACAAAAGTAGAGTGGGAAATGTGCACGAAAGAGAGAAACAGAGAGAAATTCAGAGAAAGAGAAAATGTGCGAGAAAAAAATGAATACAGAGAAAGAGATAGAAAAATGAGCCAAAAGAGAAAGAGAGCGAGAAACTGAGATGGAATGGTAGAGAAAAAACAACAAGAGAAGTAGAAAAATGTTCGAGAGAGAAAGAGAAACAGGGATACGTACTTAGACAGAGAGAGAAAGAAAAAGTGCAAAGGAGAGACAGAAAATGAGAGAGAGAGAAAGAGAGAGTAAATCTGATAGAGAAAATGAGAGAGAGAGACACTGTCTCGGTACATTACTCGATTCAAGTTCTAAAAGTGCAGGAGAATCTCGCAAAAAGGACCACGAGAAGGCTACGACTGCTGTTCATGAGCAATAACTGCGTGGGCTGACAAAGTCTTTTGCTCCATTTCTGCGTTGACTCATTTTTTTCCGAGAGAGGATTTACAATAGGAAAAAATGAGACATGTGAAAAAGGGGAGAGGCTCTTAGTTCAAAAATCCCTCTCTTTATTTGTAAGTCAAAATGTTTTTTTTTGTAGTACATTTTTTACAGTATTTTGCATCACTTTTCCTTTTTTTTCCAGACGACAAATGAGGTAAGCACTAGGAATGGATGGTGTGTACGGGCAGGACTTTGCAAGTGTGTAGAACCTTTGGGAAAGAGTCTCGCGTTCTAAAGCGGTTTTAACGATAAGGAGAGAGAGAGAGAGAGAGAGAGAGAGAGACCGAGATAGAGAGAGAGAGCGAAAAAAAACAAGAGTGATTGTCAGGTCGAGAGTGGAGAATAATTGTGCGGATATTACACTGCCGGCAGCAAGGAGACACCAGACTATAAATAATGTCTGGCATCCTTTTTTTTAACTGCTATTTAAATGCATGAGTAAAAAGCCACACACACAGTGATTATGTAAGGACTTTTTTTTAAAAGGGGTCATATGTCTCATTGTCAGTGCAGGAGAAAATTTGTGGGCAAAGGAAGAGGAGGACATGGAAGAATTGGAGGAAATATTTTTATAAAAGAACTTCCCGGGAGTTTTCCCGTTTCGGGTTTTTTAGAAGGGAAAAATGATCCCAGTTTTTTTTTGGACATTTTTCTTTGCTCCGATAAGGGATAGCCGGCTGTTTTTGGAGGCTCGTGTGGTGAGCTTCAAAAGTGAAATAAATATCCTGCTGATTCCAGGGAAGGCCACGACCTTCTCCATCACACCTCTTCTGTCCCAGGATTTTTGTTTATACAGAATGTTCACCTCCAGTGTATTGCACTTATGGTGTAATCTATGGGATGAGTAACACCAAAAAGCTGCGTCCAGCTGTCCAAATAAGCCTAATAATCCACTGGCTATTGCTCCCAGGACGGAAGACTTTCTGTATTTAGAGCAACGCAGAATCCTTTGGGGTTCGATTCGAGATTATAGAGTTTTTTTGGGCTCACTTTTGGGTTTTCTGCCGAGTTTGAATTTTGTCCAAATATTGGATTGCAAATTCAATTTTAAGGTATAAATAATATAATTCTAAAATTGGTAAAAAGTTGTCCAACCAGCTAGGAAAAATATGTCTAAAAATTGATACAAAATATGTCCAACTAACTAGTAAGAGAATGTCTCAAAAATTAATAAAACATATGTCCAACTAACTGGGATAAATATGTCCAAGTAACTATAGGAAGAATATGTCTAAAAAATTAGTAAAAAATATGTCCAACTAACTAGGAAAAACATGTCTAAAAAAGTAGAAAATATGTCCAACTAACTAGGAAAAACATGTCTAAAAAAAGTAGAAAATATGCCCAACAAACTACAAAGAATATGTCTAAACAATTAGTATAAAATATGTCCAACAGACTATAGAAAAAATATGTCCAACAGACTGTAGGAAAAATATGTCCAACAAACTAAGATAAAATCTGTCCAACAAATACGGAATAGAAAATAGTGTTCAACAAACTGGGGAAAAAACATGTCCAAAATTGGAAAAAATATATACCCACAACGCCAGCAATAAAAGATGTCCAACATGGGACCAAATG
Source organism: Disparrhopalites patrizii (assembly GCA_034698585.1). Taxonomy (NCBI): domain Eukaryota; kingdom Metazoa; phylum Arthropoda; class Collembola; order Symphypleona; family Sminthuridae; genus Disparrhopalites; species Disparrhopalites patrizii. The sequence goes on along the minus strand of JAQGBT010000962.1, from coordinate 18,381 downwards.
TGTCTAAAACTCCAGGAGAAAATATGTCCAAAATAAAAAAAAGTGTCTATGTACCAGGAAAAAATATGACTAAAAACAAAAAAAAATATGTTCAAATTACCAGGAACAAATATATCCAAAATTGAAAAAAAAAGTCTAAAATACCAGGAAAAAATATGACTAAAAACAAAGGAAAAATATGTCCAAAATTGAAAAAAAAAATCTAAAATACCAGGAAAATTTATGTCTAAAATTGAAAAAAAAAAATCTAAAATACAAGGTAAAATATGTAAAGTCTTAGAAATCAGGAAATGTCCATAATGGGAAAAAATACGTCTAAAAAATCAGGAACAAATATACTCAGCAAGCTACTGTGGAGTCTCTATTTAGCAACTCTCTTTATAACAACTTTTCTACATAACAACATTATTTTTTCCGCCCTTCATACATATAAGCTACACATTTTATGTTCTGTATAGCAACTTTTCTCTGTAACAATATTTTTCGAACTTCCCTTCAGTTGTTATATAGAGACTCCACCGTAAAAAGAATATACAAAATGAACTGGAAGAAAAAAAAATCTAAATAAACTGGAAACAATATACACCATAAACTGGAAAAAATACATTCAATAAATCGTAAAAAAAAACTTCCTAATAACATGGAAAAAATGTACACACGCATGCCCTTCCCGTCCAAAAGAAAGCACGTGCCAGTGACTCCTGCATACCTCCTCGAAACCTTAGAGGAGTGTCGCTCCCAAAAACAAGTAAAAAAAAAATGGGTTAAAAGGTAAGCCATTTTGCTTTTCAGCTCCTTCATCCCCTACACAAAAGTCTTATATCCATATTAGATATATATCCACATACAAAAAAAAATCTCTCTATAATACAATACCTACATAGAGATTTGCAAAGGTGAGACGCTCGACATTGTCAACACGTGGCATATGCACACCATGAAAGACGTCCTACAAAAGCCCGTGAAATACCGGCTTCTCCTCCCTCAGAGCACCATCATAATAATGATGATCATCATCATCTCAAGAGCCTCCTCCGCCTCCTCCTCCTTCCGTACAAATTGGAGGTGGAGGAGGAAATGGAGGAGGAGGAATGACTTTGGTAGACCAGCAATTTGCATCCTTAATCAGCCTGCCACAACCCCATAAAAAAAGGGAAGGTGTGTGTTTTTACAAAGGGCAAAATCAAGGGGAAATGATCCTGGGACAAAGTGATCCAGTGACTGGGAAGTTTTGCTCATATGGATCTTTGAACATGGAACATCCTGTATGCTATCAAATACAGGATTATATAATAATATTGACTTGACCAAATCTCGAATTGTAATATCAAAGGGACGTTCCAAAATGGAGCAAAATGCTATTGCGTGTTGTCATTAACCTCCCATTTTTTTTACACGGCCATTTTTGAATTTTGAAGAGAATTGGCAGTCCCCAAAGATGATTTTTGGTCCGTTATTTGGCGTCCAAGAGGATGGCGTCTAATGGTTATTAGCCATTAGCGGGCCTACGCAGTCATCAGGAAAAAAGGGGGGAATTTCGAAGGTGTGAAGACATTGAATAATTCCCTTCCCACCATGTGCAATTTTTTTTTTCATAGGTATATCCTATAAGATGGTCCTACAAGATGCTAAAAAAGGAGTAGATAAAGTGTATTTCTTCACTTTTTGATTACATTTAGCCCCTCATTTCCATTAAAATCTCATGTAGCCAGGATAATTGCCTGTAATTATGATTGCACTTTTTAGTCATCTGATATGGCCATTTACCTCTCATTTCCCCGGACGTAATTTGGCTTTTATTTTTCATCTTTGGGCCAAGCCCCTGTTTTTTTTTGGAGGGTGTTGGATCCGTAAAAATGAAGCGATTTGTGAGCAAACTTGACACTTTGGGCTTTGTACTTTTTTTAATTTTTTTTTTAGTATTGTGAATGGGATGAGAGGAAAATTTGTGGATGATACCGCAGCCTCTTTTTTTCTTGTTTTGTGTTCTTGAATATTCCTGCATGTTCCTTCTAATCTAATAATTATCTCCAAACTGGAATTTTAGTTTCTGGGAAGGGAAAGAAGCATGAGCAGGACAAGAGAGAGAGAGAGAGAGAAAGATGGAGAGAATTTTTCTCCAATAAATTATGAGCTGGTTCATCCATAAGCGGAGAGGAAGACCGAGTTTTTTTCTTCTTGGTCCTTCCAAAAAAAGAATTGTTTTCACGCGCTCACATCCACACCAAATTGGAGTGCTTTAAATCTACCTGTCCATGTCTGAACTGTGTTCCGCTCCGTTTTAAATCCTTTTGTGCTCCGAGAAGGTTGTTTCCATTTTTTTATTCGTCTCCGGCTCGGGAGAGTTACGAGGTGAATGGAGCCGATACGGGGGAGGGAAGGAGCAAAGTAAATGGAAAGGGGTAGGAATTTAAGAATTGACAATCAAGATGTGAGAAAAATGGATGGGGAACGTCCATAGAAGAACGGAGACAAAGGGAGATAGAAGGGAAAAGCGGAGGAGCAAATGGAAGAGTAAAGCAGTACAAATTGTGAGGAAAAGCGCAGTAATGAAGCGAGAAAAGAGAGACAAAGAGTAAAATCAAGACAAAAATATTCAAGAGTAAGATGAATGAACGAGTCAAATGGAGAGATGAAGACTAATAAAGGGAAAATGTGTAATGGAGAGGAATTAAAAATAAAATAAAAGTGTACAGTGGAGAGAAAAATTTAAGAAACGGCCAAAGTAAAATGAAGAGAAAAAGTGAACGAAAGAGAAAGGAAAATGAAGAGGAAAATAGAATGAAAAACGAAGAGTAAAATGAAGAGAAAAATATATACAGAAAAAGGTATAGCAAATCGGAGAAAAATGAGACACAGTAAATTGAAGAGAAAAATACGTAAAAAATACACAAAAAGTAAGAGAGATATAGACAGACAAAAGCAGAGAAAACAACCCAAAAACGTAGAGAGAAATGGATTGAAAAAAGAGAAATACACACAAAAAAGAAGAGAGAAATAGACAGAAAAGGAAGAGTAAAATGAAACGAATAAGAAAAGAAATATGGAAAGAATAACAAAAGAAAAATGAAAAGAATAAGAAGAGAAAAAGAAAAAGAAGAGAAAAATGAAAATAAATGAAAACTGAAAAGAAACAGAAGGGGAAAATCAAAATAAATGAAAAATGAAATGAAAAAGAAGAGAAAAATGAAAATAAATGAAAAATGAAATGAAAAAGAAGAGAAAAATGAAAATAAATGAAAACTGAAATGAAAAAGAAGAGAAAAATGAAAATAAATGAAAAATGAAATGAAAAAGAAGAGCAAAATTAAAGGAAAAACAGAGACACACGAAGAGAAAAATGAAGAAACAAATATACAGAAAAAAGGAAGCAAAATGAAGAGAGAAATAGAAGTAAAGTAAACAGAAAGATATACGGAATATGTAGAGAAATATGGACGGAAAAAAGTATAGAAAAAAATTAAGAAATCAGAAGAACGTATAGAAAAAAAGACAAATGTGAAAATGAAGAAAAAAAATAAGGAGAGTAAAATGAAAATTAATATAAAGGCAAAAAAATCAGTTCAATGAGAAGAACGAGGGAAAAATGAAGACCAAAAAAGACAAAAATTTAAGATGAAAGATAAAAAATTAAAGAGAAAGAGACCAAAATAAAGAGAAAGAGAAAAATAAGGAGTAAGAGAAAAATAAAGAGAATGAGAAAAATAAGGAGTAAGAGAAAAATAAAGAGAATGAGAAAAATAAAGAGAAAGAGAAAAATAAGGAGTAAGAGAAAAATAAAGAGCATGAGAAAATAAAGAGAAAGAGAAAAATAAAGAGAAGGAGAAAAATAAAGATACAAAGAAAATAGATGAGAGGGAAAGTGGAAAATCTGGAAAACAAGAGAAAAAAGAGAAAATCAATGGACAACGCGGGAACAAATGAGAGAAAGAGTAAATGATGGGAAAATCGAGAGATATGAAAAACATATGGAAAGCACATCGATAGAAGAGGTGCGAGAGAGGAAGAATAAAAAAAAAGGTACATAATTGTAATGAAAATTCGATCAAGTGTGTTTACGCGTAGGTGTGAGAGAATTATGAGACTTGTAGAGGGACGAGATAAGCTGATAAGCCGAGGATGAACATGTTCAAGGCATTAAGCTCAGTCCAAACAGGCCAAGCCAGACTCTCTCTCTCTCTCTCTCTCTCTCTCTCTCTCTAATTTTATGCCATTATGGTGGTCAGCTGGTGAAGAGGCTCACGCCGAGAGAATCGACCATTTCACTCTTTTTAACGGGGGAAAAAAAAGGTTGGTTCCATATGGTGGCATTGAGTACATAAATATATTATATACATATAATCCCATATAGATATATCCACTTTATATGTATACATACACAAATCCACGAGACTAAAATGCAAGTTTTGCAGCTCGACATGGACATGTTTTGCCTCCATTATTACCTTTTAATCTCAAGCGCTTCCCCATTCACAAACTTGTTGCTCTTATTATTTATTATTATATTATCTCTTTCCCTTTTTGTCAGTGACTCAAAGGTAGGGAATTTGTTATTTTTTTTGTATATAACAAAAAATACATTTTTATATTGTATAATATCTAACACTGGAGAATCACGTATGACCCTTTCGCGGTATTTACTGACAAAGAGGACGCCCTGAATGTAATTTCCACACTTATCTGTTCCCATTAAAAAACGGTTTCATATTTGGGAGAAATTGCAGGTAAAAGAATAGAAAAAAGGAGATTCATGCTATAGTTACCATGTTTGATTCAAAGCCGTGTTAATGCTTTTTCTTATATCATCTCGCTTCGTTTTGGAAGACAAGAGATTGGAGATTTTTTTAAAATAAAGCCGGGAAATTATTTACAAATTAGGGCCAGCCAAAAGGATGAAAAGCCTAATCGGAAATAATTCGTTTTGGACCATTTTTTGCTATTGCAAGTTAATTTTAGTCATTTTAAAATCAATTGTCACACAAAAAGAACGTATTAAAAGCACTAAAAATCAAACAATAAAAGAAACATAATTCTACAAAGAAACTTATTTACAAAAAATGAATTACAAAATGTAGGTTTCCAATGAATTTTCAAAATTGTTTGAGTTATTTAAAAATGGTTGATGTTATTTAAAATTGTTGAGGTTATTTAAAAATTGCTGACGTTATTTAAATAAAGAAGGCACAAAATTACTATTATTATAATAATAGTAAAATTATTATAATACATATACAAATTATTAGTCTTATTATTAGTCGTATTACTGATGTCCAAATCTCCAGATTTCCTTGAAATGTATCAAGAAATATCCTGATTTTGTTTTTAAGCCATAAAAAGCATAACTTCGATCGAAAAAATTATAATTGTGGGAAAAACAGCGTCGAATTACAAAAAAAATTATTCGAGTATAATTTTGTCCGAGAAAAATCATAATTACGTCCCAGAGAGAGCACAATTATCTCCCGGAGAAAGCGAAATTATCTCGCGGAGAAAGCACAATTATCTCCCGGAGAAAGCGAAATTATCTCGCGGAGAAAGCATAATTATCTCCCGGAGAAAGCACAATTATCTCCCGGAGAAAGCAAAATTATGTCCTGGAGAAAGCGAAATTACCTCCTGGAGAAAGCAAAATTATCTCCCGGAGAAAGCACATTTATCTCCCGGAGAAGGCACAATTTTGCTTTAATAAAAAGCATCATTTTTATGCTCCATATTCATCCCACATCGGCTACATCGACGAAGAATGACCCCCATGGGAAAAACGAGAGTTAATAAGCGATGACGTTATCATTGTTAAAAATAAAAAAAAACATCTCTCTTACGCATCCCTATATGTTTCTCATTAGTCCGTCTCCCTCGAATATAAATGTTTCTCTCTAAAAATGGGACATTTTCCCCCCACACATTCCCCCTTCCATGATTTGTTAACAGGTCCTTTATGTCATGTTTTTTTTTGTCTTGAAACAAACAAGACGGTAATTCTCACTGCATGAGCCAGACAAGAGAATAAATAGGGCCTAAGAGGTTACACGACCCATCGTCATAATAATAATTCTCCTGGTTGACAAAGAGCATAAAAATATATTCAGAGCCTTCAAATTTTTTTCTCTCATAACCTTCCGTCTAAAATCTTTTCTATTTTTTTCTTATTTTTTTTTACGACTGTGAAAATAATATTTATTGTTTGTCCCCAAGGTTTTTGACCCCGTCCCATTCCATTCTCCTTTAAATCCTAATTATGGCGGTAAAAAAAAGGGTTACATAAATTAGAAAAACCACCACAATTAAACATTTCCTCCGCTTTATGGGTCTCCTTTGGAGCTCCCAAAGCCGTCCTTTCTCAAATGTGACATGACTATTTCCCGGCAATAACATGTGTATATACGCCATTGTATACATAAAAACAATTTCTGACTACAGTGCGTGGCCCTCATGTAATATTTCCCTCTCATCTCTGGTTTGGATGAGCACATGATGCGTGGGCCGAGGGAATGTGGGACAACTGCCTCGTAGTAAAGTTGTATTCGAGTAAATCATAATGATCACATAGAAAAATCTCATCCTTCTCTCGTAATGTAAATATACGTGGAGAGTCTCTATTTGCTTGACTTGTCACACGTGCGTGAAAAGGGGACATTCTTTCCGTGGGTGGAGAGGCAGTTAGTGAGTTTTCGAGTATTTGAATTAACTAATTTTAAACATGGGGGAAAAAACAAATGGGAGATAAAACACGAGGTGCATAAATACGCCTCACTCTCGTCCCTCTCAAGACCGTGAATTCTTCTCAATGGCTCAAAAAATTTGCAAAAGATGAGGCGGACTTTGTTTGCGTAGTCATGACTGAATTCGTTTTGTGGGGCAAGAGGCGAGCAGGGGAGGGGTGATCGAGACAGGGAGAGATAACAAGAGGTACAGGCAGAAAAAGAGACAAATGCTGAGAGAGAAAGAAAGACAAATACAAGAAGAGAGAGATATTGGTCGAGAGAAAAAAAAAGAAATACAGCGAGAGAGGGAGAAAGAGAGAAATACAGCGAGAGGGAGAGAGAGAGAAAGAGAGAGACGCAGCGAGAGAGAAAAAGAGAGAAATACGGCGAAGCAGAAATACAAGGAGAGAGATAAATGCTGAGAGAGCAAGAGAAAAACAGCTAGTGAAAGAGAAGCATAGAGAGAGAGAGAGAGAGAAAGACAGAGAGACAGATAATGAAAGAGAAATACAGAGAGAGAGAGACGCAGAAACACAGAGAAGGATGGATAGATAGAGAGATAGAAGGACAGAAATACCGAGAGAGATAAAGAAAGGAAGAGGGAGAACCAGAGAGACGGAAACAAACAGAGACAGAGACAAAGACAGAGAAACCGCGAGACTACGAAACAGAAAGGAACACTGAGAGCAACGGAGAAGCAGACAGAAACAGTTAGACAGAAAAACAGAAACAGAGGGAGAAACCGAAAAAAACAGGAGAAGCCGAGAGACAGACAGAGCAACGGAGAGAGAAAATGAGAAAAATAGAGAGACAGAGAGACAAAGGATCAGTGAGGTAGAAATACAGAGAGAGACACAGAGACACTGAGGAAACAATAAATAGATACAGAGAGACGCATTAGAAGAAAGGCAAAGAAATAAATAAAACGAGAGAGAAACACAGAGAAGAAAGAAATGGAGAAAAAAGAAGCGAGAAAGAGAGAGAAACACAGAGAAGAGAGAAAGAGAGACAAAAGAGACAAGAGAGAGAAACACAGAGAAAAGAGAAACGGAGAAAAAACAGAGAAGAGAGAGAGAGAGAAACATAAAGAGAGAGAGATACAGATAGATGAAGAAAAGGAGAGCGAGATAAAAGCAGAGAAACATGCAGGTGCAGAAAAAAAACGATCAGAATAGAGTTGCAGAGAGATAGAAATGCAGAGAGAAAGACGGAGAGAACAACATAGAAAGGAAGATGCAAATGCAGAGAGAGACAGAAAGAGAGAAAAAGTGGGAAAGAAGGAGAAAGAGAGAGAAAGAGAGAAAGAGAGAGCAAGGCAGAGAGCAAGGCACAGAGAAAGACAGAGAAAGAGAGAGACAGAGAGCAAATGAGAGACAAGGACTGAGCAAGAGAGAGATAGTGAGGAAATGAGAGAGAAAGAAATGGGAAAAGGGAGGGAGAAATGTTTCGTCTCGTTCTTCCCCTTCCAATTCACCTGTTCCGTAATTCCAAGTGCAAAACTTGTGTCACTCGGCCACTTCTCGGCCCCTCCATCCCTCCGCCTTGTTTGGCAAGGAGGTGTGCTCCACGGAAGGCAAAAAAATGTCTACAGAGATAGAGATGTGTGGCTCCGTATAGAAATGCGAGGAATGCTAATCATGTGTTTTGTTTGGCAAATTATGTCAATTTGTCTTGAAAAAGCCCTGGGCACGCGTGGAGGAGCGGAGCCAATAACAATATAATTACTCTCCTCACAGTACATATTCCCTGACAAGGTGAGAGACACTTGACTGGACGCTTTTGAGTCTTTGTATACACGCGGAATTAATAGGAATGCCCACATTCATGTCTCTTTTCAAGGAGTCTTCTTCATTTAGACATTAAAAAGGGAACAGAGAGAGACAGAGAGAGAGAGAGAGAGACTCTCAACGAGCTCCCTCACGCACTTGGCTCCGACTTTGAAGGGGGCAAACGTCTAAACAATACTTGATGGAAGCAAAAAAATGAAGGGGAAAAATGTTTGGGGGAAGAAAAGGAGGAGGTAACTGATAACTTTATGATTTCATTCATAGAAAAAGTTTTTTGTCATTCTCTCTCTCTCTTTCTCGCTCTTTCTCTCTCTCTCTCTCTCTCTCTCTCTCTTAGCTATTTCCCTCTCTATTGACATTGTGTGTTGGGTGTCGAGTATGAGAGTGTGCAAATATAGGCGAGACTTCTAGTTTGTTCACCTCCTTTCTGTCCCTTTTGTGTTCTTTACTCCTTTGCAGCTTCTTCCATTTCCCCTCCTCCCACTCTCTGTCTCTCTCTCTCTCTTCTCTCTCTCTTTAACTTTCTATCTCACCCAATATTTCCTCAAAGAACGGTGGACCTCCAAGAAATGGGCTGTGGCATGGCTTAACCTTCCCATCAAGAACTCGCTGTCTCTCTCTCTCTCGCTTAATTTTCCTCCATTTCCGTCTTTCGTCCTGTCTCCCGCTCTCTCTCTCTCTCGCTCTTTGTGGCTCATAAATCTGTTGATGATAATTTGTTTGGACAACTGCGGTTGCTATTACACACCAGCCCCACTCCTTGTCTCGGCCTTTTTCTCGCGTTCACGCGGATTTTTGTCACTACAAACAAAGCTTACCTCTCTCTTTCTTTTTTCATTCATCCTCTCTCTCTCTCTCTTCCTCTTTCACTCTTCCTTTCTCTCTCTCTCTCTTCCTTTTGCACTCTTTCTCTCTCTCTTCCTCTTTCACTGTTACTCTCTCTTTCTCTTTCTCTTCCTCTCTCTTCCTCTCAATCTTCCCCTCGTTGTTCCTCTCTCTTTTCCTCTTTCTCTCAGTCTTTTCTTTCCTCTCGCTCTTTGTCTCTCTCTCCCTCTATTCTCTCTATTTCTTCTCGCTATTTTAGCTCTATCTCGTTTCTGCTCTGATTTTATCCATTACTCTTCCTTGGTTTTACTTGCGATTTTTCTCTTTTCCTCTCTGTTTTTCCTCTCGCTTTTCCCCTTTCCTTTACTCTCTGTCTCTTGCTCACTCTCTCTCGTTGTGTCTCCCTTAATTTCTCGGTTCCTCTACCTCTTTTTCTCGCCTTTCCCTGTCTCTTCCTCTCTATCTATTTTTCTCTCATCTTTTTTCTGTATTTCTATCACGCTTCTCTTCTTCACTCTCGATCGTTCCCTCTTTCTCTCTCTCCAACGTTTTCTCCTTCTCCCTCTCCATCATTTTCTCTTTTTCTCTCTCGATCGTTTTCTCTTTCTCTCTCTCGATCGTTTTCTCTTTCTCTCTCAATCGTTTTCTCTTTCTCTCTTTCGATCGTTTTCTTTCTCCCTCTCCACCGTTTTCTCTTTCGCTCTCTCAATCATTTTCTCTTTCTCTGTCTCGATCGTTTTCTTTTTCTCTCGTTTTCCTTTATTATCTGTCTCTCCTCTTCTGCTTCTCTCTCTCTTTCTCTCAGAATCTCTCCTTCCTGGCTTGCTTTCTTACTCTCTGTCACTAAACCTCCTCCAGCCTCAGCCCTCATAATCTATGAGGGTATTGACATACAATTTTGTACCCTTTTTGACTGTTGTGGTTCAAACAAGAACGAAAATCTCCCGCCTCAAGAAAAAAAGCAGGACGAGTTTTGTCAAGAGTTAAAAGGGCTTACAGGTGCAAGAAGAGAGACAGAGAGGTGAGAGAGAAAATATGTAGGATGGAGAGAGAGACTGAATGTAGATTTGGCTTTAGATGAAGAGCGGGAGTTGGAGAGACAGGAGGAGGGAGACAAAATGAGGGAGACTGAAATACAGAAATTGAGAGAGAGAGACAGAGAGAAAGAAAGAGAGAGACATAGAGCAAGGGGAAATCACGGGAAGTGAATGCTCCCCCCGGAGCCAGTAATAAAGATGTGATTGAGAATTCAGATGATGATAGGGAAAAATCCTTGTTTTCTTTCTTCTCTTCCTTCCTCTCTCTCTCTCTCTCTCTCTCTCTCTTTCTGTCTCTCTCTCAACTCGTTGGGTGCATCTGCTCCATATATTGCTCCACACGCCTATTCTCTCTTACTCTCTGACAATTTTATGACCATTTCTCCCAGGCCTTATGGAAGTTTTCTAGGGCTGAGATTAATCTCTCCAGGAAAGACGGAGAGAGAGAGAGAGAGCGAAGAGAAAGGAAAAAAACAAAGCCAATGCCTGTATTGTTTCACCGAGGAAGGGAAAGAGCGTCTTTAATCACGTAATGTGACGCAAATTGTGGGAGAGAATTGAGCTGTTAGCCAAATTCTGGCCAGGAAGCGTAATTTAATCCCAGCGATCATCTCAAGAGCTCTCCCTTCCTTTTTTTCCCTCTGCATGAGGAAGTCAAAAAAAAATGTATACAATCAGTACGGAGAGGATATGTGGGGATGCCCCGTAATAAATAATGGGGGAGGAAGGGGTAAATGCATTCCCAGTCACTGGGGACACACAAGGAGTCAGAGGAGATTTTTTCCTAGTTTTTCCTACCCTCGGAAAAAAGGTGGGGAGAAGGACGATGAGGAAGATCAGAAAGAGGAAGATCAGAAAAAAAAGATCCAAAAAAAAAAGGAAGATCAGAAAGGGGAGATCATGGGAGAATAATTCCTGGTCGGAAATCCCCTTATTAACTTATTTGGTTACATATACATATGTACATATATATATGTATATTTTTCACTCCTCGTCTTTTTCCTTGTTGTTGATGTTTTTTTTTTTGCCTTCTCAGTTTAAAAATCCGTGAACATATTTGGTCAATGGGCACGGCCAAGTGATTTACTGACCCATCTGATTTCTTGAGTCGAGACTGTGCACAAAATTGCCTTGATAGGGAGAAGCAGCATTATGCAGATTGAGAGAGAGAAAGGTGGAGACTGAGAGGGAAAGAGAAAAAAGAAAGAGAAAGAAAGAGAGAGAAAAAGAGGAAAAGAAAGAGAGAAAAAGAGAGAAAAAGAAAGAGAGAAAGAGAGAGAAATAGAAAAAGGGAAAGAGAGAGAGAATGCGAGATATGGCAGTAATCTTTGGCTTCAGCGGGGACAAGTAAGCTCGTTGGCCTCTTATCCTTTTCCTAATCCAGTGTGAGCTGGCAAAAGTGAGTGGATTTGTTTTTGTTGTATTTTTTTTTGGAGGAGATCCCTCTATAGGCTCAACCGCTTTGAGGTGGTTCATTTTCACAGGAGACAGTCTTTGTCTCAAAACGTCTTAAGGTGACATGCGGACATTTCTATGCAGTCTGCACGAGCCTTTAGGAACGGCTTCTTTATCACCTGACACTTTCTCTCTCTCTCTCTTTTCTCTCCCTTTTTCTTTCTCTTATTCTCTCTCCCCTCTCTTTCTCTTTTTCTTACTCTCTTCTTTCTCTTTCGCTCCTTTTCTTGCTCTCTCTATCGCTCTTGGTCTCTCTGTCTCTCGCTGTTTTGTCTTTCTTTCGCTCTTTCGTCTCTCTTCCCCTCTTTTTCTCTCTCTATTGCAATTTATTTCTTCTCTCTTTTTCTCGTTCTATTTTCTCTCTACCGCCCATTTTCTCTCTTTTGCTCTATTTTCCCCTTATTTTCTCATTTTCTTTCTCTCTATTCTCCTCTCCGCCGCTCTTTTTCTCTTTCTCTCTTTCTCATTCGGTGTCTCGCTCGTATTTCTTTCTCTCTCTTTCCGTCTCTATCTCTTTCTTGAACTCTCTCTCTCTGTCTCTCTCACTCCCTTTTTAACTTTCTTCCTCTTTTCCTCTCTCTCCTGTGTCTTTTTCTCTTCATTTTCCTCTCGTCGTTCTCTTTCTTTCTTTTACCCTTTCCCCCCACCTAAGTCGTGTACAGTGGAGTCTCCATATAACAACTCTGAAGGGAAGGGAAAAAATATTGTTATTCGGAAAAGTTGTTATGTAGAACATTAAATATGCACCTTACATGTACGAAGGGCTAGAAAAATAATGTTATTATAGAGAAATGTTGTTTTAAAGAGACTTGTTATATAGAGACTCCTCTGCATTTGTGTCTTTCAAATCGTTTTTCCATCTTTCTCACTTTGTTATCACCTCATTTTGCCTTCCTTTTAGTCGGTTCCCCTCTCCCATCCATTTTCTCTCGTTTTCCCCCTTCCATCCGTTTCTTCTCGGTTTCTCTCTTCTACAGTGGACTCTCGCTATAACAACCCTGAAGGAAAGGGCAAAAATGGTTGTTATAGAGAAAAGTAGTTATATGGAACATTTAGTATGTACACTACATATGCGAAGGGCTGAAAAATAAAGTTGTTTTGGAGAAAAAGCTGCTATAAGGGTAGTTGTTATAGACAGAGTCCACTGTATCCCGTCTCTCTCAGTTTCCGTGTTTTATCCGCTTTCTCTCGGTTTCCCTCTTTCATCCATTTCTCTCGGTTTCCCTCTTTCATCCATTTTCTCTCGGCTTTCCACTTTCATCCATTTTCTCTCGGCTTTCCACTTTCATCCATTTTCTCTCGGCTTCTCTTTCTTCCTCTCTCTTTCAGTCTCCCGCATTTCATCGTCTTGTTTTTTTTACCATCTTCACTATACTTTGCCCTTTCATGTTTTCCTCTTGAATTCCTCTTTGTGTCGAATTCCTCTAGGCCGGATTACCATCATTGTTTTGAGATTATCCCCGGCGTAACCTTCTGGATTCTCCTTGCTCACTCAGTTTCTTGCACTGATGTCGTCATTTTCTTTAGATTTCCCCTCAAAAGTCTTCCCAGTTCCACAGCTCCACTGATTTTCCGCCATTTGTCAGTTCATTTGATTTCTCGTCTCTCTCTCTCTCTCTCATTCACTCTCTCTCTCTTACTCTGTCTATTTCTCAGATTCCCTGGATGTGATAGGTTTTTTTTTGTACCCACGTTGAGGATATCTTTTCGCAAGAGAAATAAACAATCTCCTTCAATGTTCAACGTCGTCAATTTGATGCAGAGGTTTTTTTTTTCTCCTGTATTTTTTTTACTCTCATTTGGTACAACTCCTTCCCATCCGCCTCTCTTATTGCACATTCCTTTAAAAATAGCTCGTCTTCCATGTCCTCCCTTCCACTTTTTTTTGTCTCCCTTTCACGCCTCTCTCTCTCTCTATCTCTCTCTTCTCACTCTTATCTGATTCGTCTCAATCTCTGTTCTCTCGCTGTGCCAGTCTCTCAAGGAATTCGTTGCACACGTTCTTTTCCCGGACTGGAGCACAGTGCACTTATTTAATAAGGGTTTATCTCTCTCTCTCTCTCTCGTTGTATCTCTCTCCGTTTTTTTTTCTCACTATCTTCCTCTTCTCCCTTTTCAGGACTTCCCGCTGGGATAGCGAGTGCTGCTTGTTTCTTTTTGTGGCTCAATAATAATAACTATGTAGATTCGGCATTTTTCTTTACTATGCACACATGGGCCTTCAAAGGGGGTTAAACGTGTGATCCGAAACTGGTTTAAAAAATGCTGTTAAATCGTATCTTGACTCTGATACATTTATTACTGTTTTATTTAACCATATTTTTGCACCCTATCTCTTGCCTCTCTGTCTCTCTCTCTCTCTATTTTATTCTTTCCCCTTAGTCTACATTTCTCTCTTCATCGCTCTCTCCATTCTTAACCTCTTTGTCTCCTACTTTTTTTTTCTCTCTCTTTCTTCTTTTGTTTCTCTTCTTCATTTTCTAGCGGCTTTTTTTCCTTTTTTTTTCCTTATTCTTGCTGTCTATTTCTGCCTTTTTCACTCTGTTACCTCTTAAGAATTGTTTTTCTCTATTTCTCTTCTCCTATCTTTCCTCTGAAATCTTCTGTCTCCTTTTTTCTCTTCGCTTTAATCTTTTGTATCTACTTTTTTCTCTCCTTCTTTTTAGAGATTTTACTTTTATCTCCCTCATTTTCTCTCTTGTCATTTTCTTTCTTTTTCATTTTGGCCGTTTTTTTTTGCTTTTGATTTTCTCTCTTGCTCTTTTTCTGTATTTCTCCTTCTCCTTTTCTGTATTTTCTCTCTTTCTCCTTTTCTGTATTTTCTTTCTATCTCTATTTCTGTCTTTTCTCTCTTTCTCCATTTCTGTCTTTTCTCGCTTTCTCCATTTATCTTTTCTCTCTTTGTCAATTTCTGACTTTTCTCTTTTCTCTTGTTTGTCTTTTCCTTATCACTTTTTTCTTGTCTTATCTCTATTTCCCTTTTTTTCTATCTTCCTCTTTTTTCTTTGCTGTTTTTTCTCTCTTCCTCTTTTTTCTTTGCTGTTTTTTCTCTCTTCCTCTTTTTTCTTGGCTGTTTTTTCTCTCTTTCCTTTTTTCTTGTCAGTCTTTTCTCTCTTTCTCTTTTTTCTTGTCTGTCTTTTCTCTTTTTAATTGTCTGACTTTTCTCTCTTTTCTTGTCTGTCTTTTCTCTCTATCTGTTTTTAATTGTCTGTCTTTTCTCTCTATCTGTTTTAAATTGTTTGACTTTTCTCTCTTTTCTTGTTTGACTTTTCTCTCTTTTCTTGTCTGTCTTTTCTCTCTTTTCTTGCCTTTCTTTTCTTTCTTTCTCTTTTTCCTTCTCTGTCTTTCCTCTCTCTCCTTTTTTTGGGTTTCTCTCTTTCTCTTTTTTGTTTTCCCTTCATTTTTCTCCCTCCTTCTACCCCCTATATTTTATTCTCCTTTTCTCTCTTTCGCTTTGAGTATTTGCTTTTCTATCAATCTGGATCCTTTTTTATTTGTCTCTTGTTTCTTTTCTATCTATCTCTCTTCCCTTATTTTCTCTCTCTCAAAATCCCTAGTGTTTCTTCTTCTCTCTCACCCTCTCCTTTCCTCCGTCTCTCTCCCTGTCTCTCTCTCGTCCATTGCACAAAAAAAGCAGCACTTCAATAATTAATCAACTCCCTTCCTGGTCCCCAACGCGCGCTCTCCATCAAAGGAGTGGAGAAGGCGGAGTTCAATGCTTCTCTTGATCTTTCTCCTTGTCTCACCTGCCTAAAAATTCATAATTATATTCCTTCAGCTAGAGCCATTGGATTATGATGATGACCAACGCACATCTCGTCCATGTGTGTGGGTGAGAATATTTTCTCACTATCAAAAAAAAAACTTGTTTTCTTTATGGCCTAAATGTAGCAATGCTTCTGTTCACAAAAATTGGGGAGGCTTTCCCTCCCTTTTTTCTGTCCTGGAGTTTCACCAGAAAAAGGAGGTTATTTGAGGGAGGAGGAGGAGGAAGAGACTGATAAAAGTCATAAATAGAAGTAAGGAAGCTTGTAATTTCTTTGGGGGGGGAGGAGGAGGACGGAGGGGAATTGTCTTGCCAAATATTGATCTCCATTGTCGCAATATTCTGACTCATGTATGATCTTGAGCATCCTACCAAAAAAGGCTATGCAGAGGCCATCGGAGGAGGGAGAGACATGTGTAGGATAGCGGCCATACATAATAATCATGGTCTTTATTTGTCTTTTTATCCCCCATTTTTCCATGCGGCTTTCCATATTTATTTTCTTGTTTCCCCCAATTTTTTCTGGGGATCCTCCCGATTTTTTATTCACTGGTTTCTCCAGATTTTTGTTTATTCTCTTGCTTCTCCAGATTTTTTTTATTCTCTTGCTTCTCCAGATTTTTTTTATTCTCTTGCTTCTCCAGATTTTTTTTATTCTCCTGCTTCTCCAGATTTTTTTTATTCTCTTGCTTCTCCAGATTTTTTATTCTCTAGCTTCCTCATGTTTTTTTTTGGCATTTTTGCTTCCACGAATTCTCCTTCCAGGCAGTTTTCCCACAATGTGGGAGCTTGAGAAAATGCTGGGAGTAAACAAAGAATATACAGTGGACCCTCCCTATAACGGCCTCCAATGTACATAACAGTTGTCACTCCATAGCAGCAGCAGCAAAAACTTCTCCCCTCAAAATATTTCTCCGATTGTTAACACGGAAATGTCTGTTTTCTATAAAGGTTTTCCTCCATTACGGGCAAAATTTACTGCTTTATAGGGTGCTGTTCTAGACGCAGTCAACTGTACAGGGTGGCCCGCAAATATCATGCATATAGTCGACTGTCGGTGTAGCAAAAAGCACCTACATTTAACCGTTATAGAGATTAACTTGTACAGTGCACTCTCTCTACAACAACTATCCTTATAGCAACTTAGTCTTTAAAACAACTTTATTTTTCAGCCCTTCGTATACGCATTATGCATTATATGCAAAGTTTCTATTTAACAACCATTTTTGCCCTTCCCTTCAAGGTTGCTATAGCGAGAGTCCACTGTATAAGGAATCATATAAGATCGGCATAGACGAAAACATTTAATGGTGGGGGGTTCAAAATTAAAGAAAACCCGTAATAGAGAGAGAAGTATGCCAAGCCGTGGTCTAAAACCGTTGTAGGGAGACGGGATGAATGGTGGGGGTATCAAAACTTGCCCGTTATAGAGAAAAACGGTAATAGAGTTATAGAGCGTGCATATACCATAGCAAATATCTCTGGCGGGTTTGTGATCACCGTTATAGTGACAAAACCTTTATAGAGACAGTCGGCTGTATAGTGAACAAATAGAATTTTCTATAGTCAAATTTGTACCGTGGAGTCTCTCTATAACAAGTCTTGCGTAACCAGATTTTCCCTGTAACAAGAATAGTCATTCCCCCGTAACTTCATACGTTATGAACTTGTTCTATATAACAATATTTCTCTGTAACAATATATTTTTCCCCGCCCTTCACAAAAGAATTACACGTGTTAGAAGTTCCCTATAACAACCTTCATTTTTAGAGCGGTCAAAATGGTTAAACGAAACACCGCGAGGGAGCAAAGTCATCAATTTTTGAATAGAATTCTGTAATTTGCATTAAAAGACATGCAAAAACTATTTAAAATGGGATTTTTGTACTTTAGTATCATTTTGCCCCAAAATTATTCATGTTCATGTAACAACATAGGTATCTCTATAACATTATGCGTCCTTCTCCAGATGGTTGTTATAGAGAGTATCCATTGTACATAGAAATGAGTGGATTTAAAATGGCAATTTCACCACGGAATATCACCCGGGAAATTGGGGAAAGCTTTGTCCTTGAGAATAAAATGAGATATTATTTTGGCCTGGATGGAACTGACCAATTGTGGAGAAGCAAAGCTTGGAAGGAGGAAACTAAGGAAGTTTTTCCTGTTTATTTTTTGGTGTGAGAAAAAAAGATCTTGTTGATGGCGGATGGATGACTCGTTAGGCGTAAAAGTCCCCTTTTTCTCGGCCGAACCATCTCCTCTCCACTTTCTCCGTTTTCCCCCCCACAGAAAAAGGGAGGGAAAAAGCCAGTGGTTGTGCAAAAATCCTGGATAATGACTGAGCGTTCAAGTCGTTTCAAAACATGGGACTTGAGAGGGAGATTATGTTGTAAGAGGGAGGCGTAGTGAACTACTAACCCTCTCTCTCTCTCCCTCTTTCCCTCTCCCTCTCCCTCTCTCTCTATCCATCTTTCTCTCTCTCGCGTCTTCCTCCTGTAGTATTTTGTCGTACTCCTCTCAGTCCCTCCTCCTCCGCCCCTTGTAGAAAAGTACAGATTTCGCAGACTCCGAAAAGACCGTCGATATTTTGGGCGCCGGACTGGCGGCTAAATTTTTTTTATCTCCCCATTTCTCTCTCTCTCTGTCGCTCTCTCTCTCTCTCTTTTACCATTTTTTTTTGATTTTCGCATCTCTTCGTCTTCCATAACTGAATAAGCGGGGGAAACTGAAGAGGGAGAGAGAGAGAGAAAGAGAGAGAAAGAGAGAGAAAGAGAGAGAGAGAGAGAGAGAAAGAAAGAGAGAGA